>JAMPIV010011003.1:510000-798079 GCA_024509875.1 Oreohelix idahoensis
AAACGCGTGCTTCGGTTTGATGTCCTATCATGTGAATTCTGCTATCCGGACGTACGCTTTGCAAGCTTCTTTCCGATTAGACACCAAACAGATAGTGTGTAAACTCAGATTTCTGCAGGACTGAAGACACAAAGTTTAACATCAAACATCTTTAGTTGACTTTCTTTTTATCTTATTCCTCATTGTTGATCTGTCACTCTGTTTTTTATTGCTATACTTGACGTTAGGCGCACATGATAGTGTTTAATATAGTGAGCATGAAAGTGTATGCCAATGTCAGTCTGAAGTGATAATCTAATAATCTAGATTCTAGATGAAGTTGAAGTATATAACTAGATTACTTCTTTACATTATACGTCATAAATCAAACATCTTTGATTTGATTAACCTTTAACGAATAGAAGTAATGAAAACACCGTCTTTCACACATTTATGTATGAAAAGTGCAAAAAAAACAATAACTAAAAATGAAAAAGAAATACTAGCTGACACCGGCATATTTACACAGGGCATTAAGCTGTTAAACGAATTCTTCCTATTACCCATGTTGCTGTTGCCCGTGCTGGACAATGCTGTCTAAAGAAGCCAGGTGTGTTTTAAAAGATAACGCTTTATCAAAGCGTAAGGTTGTGAAATGTCTAAGTTAAACTTAAGTGCAAAATGTGATGAAAGATTAAAGTTACACAAGTACAAACAGTGAGTAGGAACGATCACGTAAAAAATAATAGAAAGATGAAATACAGGGAAGAAATAAAATAAAAACGATGACGAAAAGATAAAAGACGAAAAAGGATAGGACCACTTGATCACAATGATCCATAAGGAGGAGAATGGACAATGATGATCCCTAGGACTGGTTGACATGGTCGGTGAGACTAGTTGGGAAAAGCTGATAATAGATAGAGAGAATATCCTGGACGGATGATTCTGTCTGAGATGAATAAAGAATGAAGACAGGTTCTGTAATCTGAACCAGAAATCTCCCTAAAAATAAGTTTCGACTCGTTTAATGTAAGCAAGTGATCTCTAAGAATAAGACTACTGAAGATCAAAGGCAAGGCGATTTATACTGGCTGAAGATGACAGGACTAGTCAGAGACACGTTTATATCCCAGAACACCACCATCTAGAACTTAAGACAATAGAAATAGGAACAAATATGGCACGTGACTTGAATAAAACTAATTATAAAGCTCCGTGTCTTTTATGGTTTTTACGAATATAAGATGTATATGATTCTTACAAGAAACAATAGAGTGTTACACTGAAATAACAATAAATAAAAATAAATTTATCATAATATAAGATGAAATTCCTGAAATTGTTATAAGTCTGGTTTTAACATAAAAATATTCTCTTAGATTCTCATCCCGGTTGAAGCAGTATAATTTTGTTGTGATGTTAGAGTAAGGCTTTCTAAACACTAAGTTTTGGTTTTTTTAAAAATACTTGGCATATTTATGACTGCTCCACTTGCTCTGTCACGCATTAAGTAATTTTCTGGCCTGTTTTCTATCAGAATTAGACTTGAAATACTTCTTAGCACTGATTTCTGTTTCTGATTTTTAACACTGGCACTGCAGGATGAAAAGTAAATTAGACTTCGACTGTTAGCTACATGTGTGCACTCAACGGCTGCTACATGGGTTTTTGCCACTCTCCGATGGGAGTTAAGTTAAGGGAAAATCCGCCCATTGTTATTTTAAAACATGGTAATGTGTCTTACATAGTCTTCCTTGACAATATGTTAGCGAAACCCACGCCGGCTAGGCGCAGTCAGACGAGATATTTTAATGAATGCTTACATCTCGGACTAATGGGCGGGTCTGTTTAATTCATCATCATCATCAGTTGCCATCTCCACAACGAAGGTTGGCTGTAATGGATCTCCAACGTCTTCTGTCTCTTGTCTTGATGGTGCACTCTGATAGACTCTTTCCTGTCCATCTCTTGATGTTGTCTTCCCACTTATAGCGCTGTCTTCCCCTTGCACGTTTGCCTTCAACTCTCCCTTCTGTTATGGTCTTCTGCAAGGTGTTATGCCTTTTTATGTGGCCAAAGTATTTTAGCTATCGAACTTTGACCTCCCTCATTAGTTCTCTCCTCATACCCAGATTTTCTAGGACCTCCTTATTTGTTCTCATCTCTTTCCATGAGATACGCCCCATTCTTCTATATATCCACATTTCAAGAGCCTCAATTCTTTCTTCCAAATGCTTATTCATCGTCCATGTTTCTGCGCCATACAGAAATGCAGAATATATATAACACTTTATGATTCTCAGTTTTAATTTGTGAGATAACTGTTTGGATGTCAGTATATGTTTCATGTTGTTGAATGTAGCTTTGGCCATTCCTATTCTCTTCTTGATTTCTGTTTCACATCTGCCATCTTCTGTTATTATATGACCGAGATATACGTAGCTCTTGACTTGTTCCAGGATTTCCCCATTTACGCTTATCTTTAATGTGGGTTTATCGTCTGTTTTGCTAATTATCATAGTTTTTGTTTTCTCAGTATTAATCTTCTTCTTCTTCTTCTTCTTCTGCCGTCCTTAGCCACCGGCCGTCAAAGCAGTCAGTGGCCATTACGCCTAGTGGCGTCTTAGGGCAACAGCAGATAGGTTTTCTTTGCCATTGTTTCCCATCACGCCTATTGGCGTCTTTAGGGCAACGGCAAATCAATCCATTTGCTGTTGTTTCCGTAATCGAAGTGACTGGCAAACGGGTGATCAGCCCGTTGGTTCAGTATTAATGTCGAGTCCATATTCATGACTTATACTGTTCACTTGCTTCACTAGTTCTTGTAACTCCTGTTCGCTTTCAGCTAACAACACGGTATCATCTGCATATCTAAGGTTGTTTATTGACCTTCCACTGATGTTCAGTCCTGGTATTTCCTGTATCTGTCTGAAAATTTTTTCGGTGTATAAATTAAATAGGCAGGGGGACAGCACACAACCTTGTCTGACACCTCTTTTTATGTCTATGTATGGTGAATAATTCCTTCCAGATCTTACTGTGGCAGTTTGCTCCCAATAAAGGTTACTGAGTATTCTTATATCTTTTCCATCAATACCTATGTCTTTGAGGCATTCAATTATTTTCTCATGATGGATTCTGTCAAAAGCCTTCTTATAGTCAATGATGCACATATACATACTTTTTTGGACCTCTGTATATTTTTCTGCTAATATTCTTAGGCAAAATATTGCCTCTCTTGTTCCACTGTTCCGTCTAAAACCAAACTGTTCTTCCTGGATTTCGCTGTCTACTTTACTTTTTATTCTTTCCTGTATGATTTTGAGCAGTATCTTAATTGCATGACTCATCAGGCTGATTGTTCTGAAGTCTGAACATTCTGTTGCATTTGGTTTTTTGGGCAATGTTATAAAAACTGATGTCTTCATGTCGTGTGGTATATATCCTGTATTGTATACATCGTTGCATATTTCTGTGATTGTATCTATACCAAAGCTCTCCAGAGCTTCTATCATTTCAATTTTTATGTTATCCATGCCTGCTGATTTTCCTTTTTGTATCATATGAATAGCATTCTCTACTTCTGATCTGAGAATGTTTGGGCCTTCATTAGAATCTGGTGATGGTTTTTTACCTCTGTTGTCCTCGAATAATTCTTTTACGTATTCTGCCCATCTGTTTGATATGTCTTTCTCATCAAGTAATATTACACCATTTTTGTTCTTGATACAGCTTCCTCCTTGTGCAAACCGTGACCGATTTGATAATTTCTTTATTTCTTCATGCATATCTCTTGTCCTGTGCTTTGCTTCCAAATCTTCTATTTCTTTGCATTTTGTTTCTATCCACCGTTCTTTTGCTTCTCTACACATAGTACGTATGTCATTGTCTATTGTTTTATATTCTGGAGTGTTTTTTTTTTGCTTTCTTTCTTTCGGTCATTTTATTCAAGATGTCATCTGTCATCCAAATTTGATTTTTCTTAGCTTCTTTTTAGGTAAATTCCTGTTTAATTACAGGGTTTCTAAGACTGAAAGGATAATAGCTGTCTCTTCTCCTGTCTTGTGATCCCTGCGTGTGAACTCTAATCTCTTGGCATACATAAAATACAGAGACAAGATGTCTAGCGTCAAACATTAGCATACGTCAAAGGTGGGGTTTATCTGAGATTCAATTGAAATATTATCCACGACATGCCTTCCTAGTTCGTAATAACTTGAGTATTTAGTGATGGCCCATCTCCCTCTTTGTTGATGCCCGCTCTCCACCAATCACCTTTTCAAAACAACAACTCTTTGTTGAAGACACCAAAGAAAGAAGTGAATGAAGATATGAATTATGCCAAGAAAAAAGGGGGCGAGAGTGAAATTATGCCGTGCGAAAGGATTTGAGAAAAACATATGAAAATAAACGAATGTAAAAATTCATATGGCAATAATGAAAATCTAAAATAATAATAATAAATAAATAGACAAATATGATTCCATCACAGTCAGTAGGCTGCGTTGCTTAAGAGTTGATTAAAACAATGGTTGTAATTTATTTTTCTTCGTTCTCCGTGATACATTGAGAGAGGTACAATTAACGTCAAGTCTAGTTTATATTCCGTCGCTTTATTCTGCAATTCTTGACAAAACAGCGTCGAACAGCTGGGTCTTACTCCAGTTCTGTTAAAATAGGCTGTGCTAATGTTGTTCTTGAAACGCGTGTCTACATGTGCTATAATACCCATCATTAAGCTAATCACTGCACTGACACTTGGCTCGTATATGATCACTGATTAAATCTTATAGCTGTTCTTGATGTGGCCGACGCTCAAACTTGACTTTCTCTCTTGTTGTTTATACAAGTGCTCGTCTTTTGTCATCTGTTAAGATTATCTGCCCCTTGTGTTAAGCTGGACTTTTGACAACAGTTGAAGTACAGTAGAACTCCATTTATCCGAACCCCATGGGACCGAGCATCGTTCGGATAATCAAATGTTCGGATAATTGGATTACATGATGTATCGAGTACATGTACACATATTTCTAAAAATAATTAACAATCACAAGGAAAATACACTATAAAACATATTTACTTGTACTGTAATAATAATACCCACACTGTATTAGATCACTGTATCACCAAAATCTTTCATTACACTGCAGTGCATGTACTACTTGTATTAATTATTTTTGTTAAGAAAGAGAAATGTTTTCAAAATAACATTACAAACAATTCAAAACCAGGCGCAACTTACGTATACATGTACTTGCACAGATGTAGCCCACTATTTAAAATAATGAGGAATCCTCTTTTGCGCCAAACTGGATAGTCTGCTTTTGGCTGCTAAGTCCGCATTCTCTTCAACAGCAGAAGCTGTGTAGGACAGCTGTCATCTTCTTGCTCGTACCAAGCCATCGCTGTTTCTAGTGCTATAAAGGCCTCTTCAGGACTTGGTCGACGTTTTGGGTTTTCTTCATAATCTACAAGTACATCATGTACTTCTGAGGAGTCTTCATCATCGGTCACTACATGTATTTGGTTTTCTTCTTGCACAAAAGACAAAATTTCTTCGTCATTCAAAAACTGAAAACCAGAATCATTATCATCTTCTAGCCACATGTGTGCATCATCTTTGTCACAGTCCGAAAATCCGGGCATTGCTTGAAACAGTTCCACAACTTCATTTATACAATCATCATTTGTGTCCACTGCAGTAGTTTCATTTCCTCCTTTTTTCCCAAGCAATCTATTCCAAGCCTTGTTGAGATTATCTTGTGACAGGGTGGTCCAAGCATCAGCTTACATATAGCAGCAGTCTTTGAGATTAAGCTTTTTTTGAAAACGCCACCACACTTTCTTCATCTTCAGCCAACAATAAACGACGCAGGACTTCCTTCTTGTACATCTTTTTAAGCTTTGCTATAACACCCTGATCTGTTACATTGGAAGCAGAATCAATTTGCATCAACTGTCGTTAGAAGTTGTGACATGTCACATTCTTTAAACAACGTGTTTTTTTTGGCTTTGCCGATCATTAGCACCGGTAAACGATGACTTCCACTGGCATTCGCGGCTACCAAAATTGTTACTCTCTCTTTGCACTTTTTAAACCCAGGGGCAGCTGCTTCGCGCTGAGATGCAAGTGATTTTTGAGGCAATGATTTCCAGTATAAGCCAGTCTCATCGGCATTATACACATCATCGAGTAAATAACCTTCTTCTTCCAAAAAAGCCAAGAATGTTTCTTTAAAATTTTCAGCGGCAGTTGCATCGCTAGATGAAGATTCCCCTTGAATCTCCAATTCTCGTATGCCATGACGAGATTTAAAGTTTCTTAACCATCCCTGGCTAGCCTTAAAGTCAGGAGGACCGTCAAGTTGACTGTTGAACTGAAGTGCCTTTTCACACAATAGAGAGCCAGAGATAGGTTCCCCTTTGCTTCTTCTTTGCACAAACCATATATACAAAGCCTCTTCCAATTTCAAATCTTTCGCATTTCTCATGGTTTTATGTTTCTTCGATCCATTTTCACTATCCAATTTCGATGCAAAACTCATAATTTTATCCTTGTTACTTTTGATGTCAGAGACGGTAGCTTTCTCAACATTGAAAATCCTCGCAAATGAAGACACAGTTTCACCTTTTCCTAGTCTCTTGATAATTTCTGTTTTCGTTTCAATTGACAAAACATTGCGGTTCCTTTTATATGCTTTAGGCCTACTGGAAGATGCCAGGTCGCACAGAGAAATACGTGTACACCAAAATTATTCTGCTGTAGTAGCAGACACAATTATTTTAAGTTGAACTGTCTGTTTAGCCAGTGTTCTGCCTAGAACTCACACGTACACTGGATTGGTAAACCAGATATTAACGGACTTTATGATCTAACTGACTTCATGTACGTAAGCGACCGTCCATTAGCCCATCTCATTGTCTACAAATTGTTCGCACACATTTGAAGCTTGCCGCATCAAAAGATTCAGAACTGTAGTCTAACGTGACTGGTGGAGACTGATTTTTTTTTTTTTTCTGGAAAAAGTGTTCGGATAATTGGATGTTCGGATAATTGGGGTTCGGATAAATGGAGTTCTACTGTATTGCTATTTTACACTGTTGTACTGTTGCAGGCAAGTCTATAATGCTGCATTCTTGATCCACAAATCCCACTGCGTTTTTGGTTTCTTCATAGTCGGCAGATTTTCAGAAAAGCTGTTGGCTTTTTAAAATGAAAAATGCAGATACATTCACAGTTGTTATCTAAGAATCTCTCCAGTATTTATCATTAGAACTCTTTTGTAAAATCATATATGTCTATAACGTGTTTTCAGAACTCAATTGTAATCTGAGAATATTTCTCCAAGGTGTCACTAGTTAGAACTCAGTTCTAACTAGTGACACCTTGGAGAAATATTCTTAGATTACAATTGAGTTCTGAAAGTTGAGTTCTATTAGAACTAATTGAAGAATATTTCTCCACGATGTGCCGTCAGTATAAAGCTGTGATCCAAGAATATATCTCCAAGTTGTATCATCAGAACCCAGTTGTTATCTAAGAATATCTCTCCAATATATGTCATAAGAACCGACTAGAAATGTAAGAATACCTCTTCAAAATTAGTCTTCAGAACCCAATTATAATCTAATAATATCTTATCATAATGTATCGTTAGAAGGTTCGGCATGTTTAGTTTTCGTTTTTAAAGTTGAATAACTTAAGAATTTTATTTTTAAAAATGTTCATTATTTCTTCACCCCTTTTAGATATTTTCTTTATGGAATATTCTATTCTCTGCCCGGATCCAAATGTCATTCGTACTGCTCGGAAGCTGAGTATTGGTCATTTGGTATTTGGAAAGCCTCCTTATCCAGTGAAACTGACATTTCTTGTTAATATTTGTGTGTGCTTCCTCCCCTGAAGGTGCTAAGCTAATATTCTTTTTCTTATTGCGTGAACTTTTTTTAATCCAGTCCATTTTTACTTTATTTCATTTTATTTTATTTTGCTTTTGTTGAAAGAATAGAACGACTGCGTACAGTGCTAAAAATATATTAGTTGTGAATATAGACTCGCTAGATCTTTTAACCAATCAAAACTGGGGGAGTAGAATCCCTCACGGCGTGCCTTAACATTCAATAGTAACTTATTTCGTATGTGACCTGGAGGCTTTCTTGAGAACATTCAAGAAAATATGAGACCCTAATGCTAGAAAATGAGGTCGGGGTGGCTAAAAGGTATGGCGTCCGCCTCTAATTATAAAGGTACCGGGTTCGCTCCCAGTACAGAATAGAATTGATGAAAACTCTTCCGGAACCATGATTGCTAATGAGGTCATACTCCCTGTAGATATCACCGACGACCTGGCTCTTCTGACCCATAACTGTAAACAGACAAGACAAAATGAGAATACCCTACGGAAAATCACATCAAGGACGGCGCGAGCTCTGCGGCCACGCCAAACGCTTTCTTGGGGAGAAGGCCAACATTTATTTTCAAATTTGCAGAAGAAAAATACAATTTTTTTTTTTTTGCTTACCATAAAATGTTATTTTCTTTTCTTTTTATTTATTTTAAAGTGCTACGGATATTAGCATAGGCCTTGCACAAGGATAACACGCAACGTTATGAGGAGTTCCTTATTTTTTTATAATAGATATACAGGTTTCTGATTGGTTCGTTTCCGGATAGCTTCATTTGTGACCACAAATTATAGACAAGTTCAATACTGCTTAGTTCTTCTCTTTCTCCCATTTTGCCACTTATTTATCTCTCTATTAAATTTTCCCCGCTGATTCTACACACGTTGCTGATCTCGCTTTCTGGCAGACATAAGCTTCCTTAAAACTAGACATCTGGAAATGTCGCTTGCATATTATTTTTGGAGCCGTCGAAGGAATAAACCGACGTTCTTAAATGCCATCAAGATTATTATGCAAATATACCCAGATTTTTATCCTTGCCGTCCAGGATTTGGAAGGCCAAATGAATGGCAAATGGAATATTACATTTACATTGAAGCATATACTTTTTTTTTGGGGGGGGGGGGCATCTTCAAGAGGAAGTACTGTCAGTATTCTCTTAGCAATCATCAGCTTAGAATATGCTGGGACAAAGGCCATTTATCATTATCGTTTTACACAGTGGTCTCTCTCTCTCTCTCTGAAGGGGTTTTTCAACATTATCATCACTATTTTTCAGCACCCTGTGGGGGCAGAGGACTTTAACAAATGCGCCCTAAAACTCTCCTGTAGCAACCTTTCAAGGTCTTTCCTCATCTTTTTTTTTAAATGTCTTTCATGTCTTATCTAGTTCTCTTCTCCGTGTGCTGTTTTTTTTTACCTGTGTTTCTCTGACCTTGGGGATTCCAGAAAAAAAGACTGCCTTGTAATGCTATAACCAGGTTATCACAATATGCCACATATCAAACACAAGCGTCTTCTCCACACACCTTGTTCCATTGGTATTTGAGTTGTAATTTACCATTTGAATATTTCCTATTATATTTTCTGACGCCCAGTCTGGCTCCCGGGGGCTCTTTGAGAATACAAAGAAAGATTACTCCTACTGTTCCCCCCGGGGGCATGTCGTAAGATGCGACTAATACCGGGATTGTGCAAGGTGCCAACTTCTTCATTTAAAACAAAATGTGTGAAAAAAAAACCCCGGCAAGGGCACATGAATACATTTGTGTAGGCTTCCTGCAGAAGGAGTCAGCTTCAGTGGTGACTGCATAATCCCCAAGGAGTGAAAAGGTAAATGTTGATAATATTTCATCTTCACGGCATTTTCATTCAACAAAGCACAGTGCAATGCGCGATGTTTCCGTATTTTCCCGAAAAGCTGTTGGGATTGTTTCATAGGTTACAAACTTTCATTAAGAAAACTATTAATGTGTCGATTTTTAGTTGCTTTTTTCTTATCTTTAAAGACCATTCCATGTCCACGAAAGCACCTTTCATGACATATTCATTAGATCGTCAAACTGTCTTTGTCATTCTGAACTTTCCTCTGTAAAACAAATACTTGTTCGTCACTGTCATTTATTTTCTATGTTGGAATCAGCTTTATCGCTCTACTGCTCAGGATGTCCACAAAATAGAATAATCATCTTAAATTTAATACCTATTTGTTTAGATGGTTTCATCACGTGTTCAAAATGAACGCAAATAATTCCCCTTTGAAAGAATTGTCTTATCCTTCCTGGCGTAATTATGGCCTCGTAAATGTCGGAGTGGTAAAAAGTTTATTTGGAATTTTTAGGTTAGTATTTTTTTTTAATACGTACCAAGGCAAGATTTTTACAAATACCCATGGATGGGTTTGAAAAAAAAATCGAAAAAAGGTGATTCGTCTTACGAGGACAAAAGACAAAGAAAATAGTCTACGTTACGGCCACAAGGCCTTCGTCAGGAAAGGAAAGAAAGTGAAGGCTAGATAGGACACATAAAAACTAAATAAAATAAAAACTGGGTACTTCCCTGAAGGCAAGAACAGAAATTCTATCAAAATCGCTGTCTGTTGATGAGCGCGTGGCTGAACAGAAAGTGACTTCCGCCGCCGGATGTACACAATACATACTAAGAAACTAAAAAACCCGTAGATTTACAAAATATGTTGTGAGAAAGCAGCTGCTAAATAATTAGTCAAAATTTCAATCCATTGGCTTTGTTGTTCAATTCTCACCTTGCCATCTTGAATGCGTTGCCCCACAGCTTCATAACCAATGCATCCATACAAAAAAATGACCACAGAAGAATTAGTACCTTCATGAGGACATGCAGCAGATAAAGCACATAATTATTTTCCGCCATGTTTTGACTGGTGACTTACTCGTCTTAAAGATTTTTGAAGTGAAAAACGTTTCACATTTTTCAATTAGCAAAGTGTTAAAACACCCGTGTGTTACCGGGGCCCGAAAGGGGAGCAAAGACTAGTGACACTGTACCCTACCAGGCATGTCGTAAAAAGCGACTAAGGAGGATTGGGCATGGGGATGGTTACCCCCATCCCGTAAAAAACTTTTTACCACAAAAACTTCAACAAACATGGACAAGTCAAATAAAGAATATAAATCAACTCAGCCGCACAAGACAGAAGAACGTCCTCTCGAAAGGAGGCGAATAAAGCAACCTAGAGAAAGCCGAAAGGAGTCTGGGTTGCCGACTAACCTTTTTTGTCTAGGAAAATTTCCAGGACTGGCACTTGGAATGTTCGCAATCTGTCTGAACAAGGGAAAACTGCACAGGTAGCAGCAGAAATTACAAATTACAGGATTGATATCCTGGGTCTCTGCGAGACACGGTGGAAAAGCATAGAGAAGAGGAGATTGATCACAGGAGAAATGGTGTTGTCCTCAGGACATGAGCATGAAAGAGCCCACCACGATAAAGGGGTGGCTCTAATGCTGTCCAAGGAAGCACAGAAGGCTTTTATAGAATGGGAAGCAATGGGACCCTGAATTATAACAGCAAGGTTTAAATCAGCCAAAAATAAAGTAAATATAAACATTCAGTATTATGCACCAACAAACCATAAAGAAGAATCTGTGAAAGAAGACTTTTAAACCAGACTACAAAATGTCTTGGACAATAAGAAAAGAAAGGACAATTTTGATGGGGGACCTAAATGCGAAAATAGAAACAGACAACACCGGCTTTGAAGAAATCATGGGAAAGCATGGATTAGGTATGATGAACGAGAATGGGGAACTATTAGCTAACTTCTGTGCTTCAAATCAACTAGCTATAGGAGGAAGCATATTTCCACATAAAAGAATACATAAAGCAACATGGATATCACCAGACCACAGAACTAAGAATCAGATTGATCACATATGCATAAGTAAGAAGTTTAGGTCATCATTGCATGATGTGAAAGTATGTAGAGGAGCAGATTTTGTATCAGACACCATCTTCTGTTAGCTAAAACAAAATTAAAACTCAAGAAATTTACAACAGCATATAGCTATAGACAACAGTATAATGTGGGATATCTAAGAAATCAGGAAATAAGAGAAAAGTTTTCAATCACAGTATCCAACAAATACCAAGCACTCCAACAGCTGGAAGATGAAACAGATACGGAAGACCACTGGCAACAAGTAAAAAATATATGGAACGAGACATGTGAAGAAGTACTGAGAAAAAGAGAACATCAGCACAAAGCATGGATAACAACTGAAACCATTAGCGAGATAGAAGACAGGAAAAACAAGAAAGCACATTTAAACAGAAGCAAAACCAGCAGCTCCAAAGCCAAGGCTCATGAAGTGTACATAGAAGCAAACAAAGAAGTAAGAAGAAACATCAAAAGAGACAAGATGAAATATATTGATGATTTGGCAAGGGAAGCAGAGGAAGCTGCAGCCAAAGGAAATATGAGGGACCTGTACAACAACACAAAGAAGCTAACAGGGAAATATAAGCAAGCAAATAGCCTCATAAAAGATAAGAATGGAAAATTGCTTAGTAATATACAAGAACAAATGAAGAGATGGACAGAACATTTTGAAGAACTTCTCAATAGACCATCTCCAACTAATCCCCCAGACATCCAGCCAGCAGAAGAGGAGCTACAAATCAGCTGTGAACGACCAAGTAGAGAAGAAATAAAGAAAGCCATAAAGCTTCTGAAAGATGGAAAAGCAGCTGGTCCATATTGCATTCCAGCAGAGGCCATCAAAACAGATATTGATACCTGTACAGAGATATTATACAAACTACTTGGCAAAGTCTGGGAGAGAGAGGAAATACCAGCAGAATGGAAGGAAGGTTATCTGGTCAAGTTGCCTAAGAAGGGAAATTTACAAGAGTGCACAAATTATAGAGGAATAATGTTACTATCAGTGCCAGGAAAAGTATTAAACAGAATCATCCTGGAGAGATTAAGAGTCCATAGACAAGCAACTGAGAGATGAACAAGCAGGTTTTCGACAAAATAGATCCTGCACAGACCAGATAGCCACATTGAGAATAATAGTTGAACAAAGTCTGGAATGGAATTCACCACAATACATCAGATTCGTGGACTATGAAAAGGCATTTGACAGTGTAGACAGAGAATCGCTTTGAAAATTGATGAGGCATTATGGAGTTCCCACGAAGATCATTAACTTTATAAAGAAGACCTATGAAGACATGACATGCAGAGTTCTTCATGAAGGACAACTTACAGAACCGTTTACGATTAGAACGGGAGTGAGACAGGGATGCCTCTTGTCTCCATTTCTTTTCTTACTAGCAATAGATTGGGTTATGAAAACATCGACATCACAGAACAGAAATGGAATCCAGTGGAATCTGACTAAACAGCTTGATGATCTGGATTTTGCAGATGACTTGGCTCTTCTGCCCCATAACCATAATCAGATGCAAGAGAAAATGAAAATTCTCGATGATAGGCCACAACAAGTGGGCCTGAAAATACACAGGGAAAAGACAAAGATTATGAGAATAAATGCAAGAAATGATAACAAGGTTGAACGTGAAGAAACACCACTAAAAGATGTAGAATCGTACATATATCTTGGAAGTAATATAGACAAAGTTGGAGGGACAGACAGTGATATCAAAATAAGAATACAAAAAGCAAGAGGAGCTTTCATTGCATTGGGAAACATATGGAGAACAAGAGAAATCAAGTCCAATACGAAAATAAGAATCTTCAACTCAAATGTGGTCAGTCCTATTGTATAGCTCTGAGACATGGAGAACAACAAAAACAACAACCAAAAAGCTACAGACTTTTATAAACGGGTGCTTGCGTAGAATAGAAGGACTGAAATGGTATGACAAAGTCACAAATGTGGAATTGATGACAAGAACCAGACAAGTGCCAGTGGAACAAGAGTTGAGAAGAAGATGCTGGCGATGGATAGGACACACATTGAGGAAACCTGTTGATAGCATTACAAGGCAGTCCTTGTTCTGGAATCCACAGAAAAAGAGAGGCAGAGGTAGACCAAAAAACACATGGAGAAGAGAACTGGAAACAGAGGTGAAAATGATGAGGAAAACATGGAAAGAACTTGAGCGGATTGCACAGGACAGGAAGACTTGGCATATGTTTGTTGAAGGCCTATGCTCCTTGGGGAGCTAAAGGGTATTGATTGAAAGTGTTAAAACAATACAAGAAATAAAGCAGCCAGAAACAGACACCTTGGAGAAGAAAGATATGTAGACCGGATACTTAAAGTCACACCCCATGGCAACAGCCAGACTTTAGTTTAGGCATTGCTTCATTCCATAAGCTGCACGTCATGAAAGGAGCCAATGAATATGACACATGTTGGTCACGTTCTTTCATTTCTGTGGCAATAGTGTTAGTCTTTTCGGCAGTCCAGATTCCGCCACAATGATTTAAGCTAAATTATTCTTGCAGGTCGTTGGATTCATGGTTAAGAGGTGTCTAATGACATTTGCAATTGCAAAAATAAAAATTGTTTTGATGTCTTCAAAATTAGAATGCATACGACCATGTTAGGAAGTACACAATAAGCCGCCATCTGAGATATTTAACAACTCATAAAAAATTAAACGGAGCGCGGATTTGATCGATCGACAAACTGTTGAAGTTCTTACTGTTTCCCGAAGGGAACCTCTAAAAAGCAGCTTATTACAGCTGGTCAATTCGACTTCCATAATAAGCGCTTTTAAATGGATGTAACAAATAAGGAATGTAACACATAAGAAAAAATGAGAACTTTGCCAAGAAGGAGAAAGTGTTTAGATACTGCCACAAGAAGGAACCATGAACCATAAAGTATTGCTGAGCTACATTAATATGGACCCTGCGTAGTTCTCGTCTCGTGAGACACATGTGTTTTTTGGTCTACCTCTGCCTCTCCTTTTCTGTGGATTCCAGAACAAGGACTGCCTTGTAATGCTATCAACAGGCAAGTCGCACGAGGGCGACTAATATAAAGCTGTGCTTGAGGCTGCAAACATTATCATGAGAAATAAATTGCTACAAAAACCACAATGGCAAGAGCTTATGCTTGACAATGTAATGTTATTATGTATGCATATATACGTTACTACGTCCTCTTCACGGGCACACACAAGTTTCACAATGCACACAGTAAAGCGTGATCAGTTTGCAGCCATCTTTATTTACAGAATGCTCGTACATGTGTAGTTTCGCATTTTAATGTATTATATTACATCCCCCCTTTTTTGAAAAAAAAAAAAAAAAAGTTGGGAAAAACTATTACACGAAATGTTTCATGTGAGAAAGGATAAGTATGTGTAATATTCAGTGTGAGCATATATGTCACTGTCTGTATCGGCAGGGAGGTGTCACTGTAAGGCCAGAACGAGTGGTGTAAAGGGCTGGTGGTTCTATGGAAGTCCCTGGTTTAGCTTGAGTTGGTTGTGATTTCGTCCTTGGTGGTTGTTGGTTTTGTGGGGTACCAAGGTCTGGAGTTACTGCATTGCCTGTTGAAAGCATGGGAATTCTCTTCTCTGTTGTATTCTGTGGGATTTCTCTGATGTCCACTCTGTTTCGCCTCAGGAGGTTGTTGCTGCTGTCTGGTCTTAAGGTATAGCTCCTGGGTTCAAGGTTTCTTGAAATGATTGTTGCTTTTGACCATGTGCCATTGTTATGGTTGTAGGTAGGCACATGCTGACCAGGATATAATGGGGGTAAGTCTTTAGCACATTTGTCACAGTTGGACTTCTGAACCTGCTGACGATGCTGAAGTTGATCATATGTGCTGTCTTTATGTTGTGGACGGAAGTGGACTTAGATGGTAGAAGGTCTTTAATTCTTCTATCAAACATGAGTTCTGCTGGACTGTCAATCTTACTGTCTATTGGTGTTGTTCTCCATCTCAAGAGTGCTAGGTGTACATCCTCTGTTCTTGTTTTCTTCATGACTGACTTGATAGTTTGTATTTGTCTCTCAATGAAACCATTAGATTTAGGGTATCTAGGCGATGATGTTGTGTGTTTGATCTTCCAGTCCTTAGTGAAATTTCTGTATGCTTGACCTGAGAAATGTGGACCGTTGTCTGATCTAATTTCATCTGGGATGCCAAATATGCTGCAATACTTCTTTGTAATGTCTGCAATAACAGCTGATGGTGAGGGTTGTGGAAGTTTCTCAATGATGGGAAATTTGCTGTAATAATCAGCAATGATAAGGTAGTCATTACTGTCGATGGAGAAAATATCAGTCCCTATGATGCTCCAAGGGCTCAATGGTATGTCTGACGGTATGAGAGGTTCTCTGCACTGCCTATTGGCATGTTCTTGGCAAATTGAACAGTTTTTACATAGTGTTTCTATGTCCCTGTTTATCTGTGGCCAGTAAACATCTTTCTTTGCTCTCAGTTGTGTCTTCACAATACCAAGGTGACTATTATGGAGCTGTTTAAGAATGATATCGCGTTGTGTTTCTGGTATAATAATGCGATCTCCTTTAAGGATCAGACCATCTTCGATGCTTAACTCGTCCCTCATGGAGTAGTATGGACGGATGTGTGTTGGAACTTCCCTGATAGAGCTTGGCCATCCATGGTATATCAGTTCTTTGAGAGAGTTAAGAATAGGATCTCTCATTGTGTCTTCTCTGAGCAAGAAGCAAGCCGCTGCGGTAGTGTTTAGCCGCCATGGTTGACCTCAACGACGAAAGTTAGACGAACAAACTGTACTAACGTGTTATCGTGTAGCATTTTTGCATCGGTCCGGTATCGGCCGCTGCCACCATGTAATGTTATTATGTATGCATATATACGTTACTACGTCCTCTTCACAGGCACACACACGTTTCACAATGCACACAGTAAAGCGTGATCAGTTTGCAGCCATCTTTATTTACAGAATGCTCGTTCGCACATGTGTAGTTTCGCATTTTAATGTATTATATTACAGACAAAGGCCTCCTCAAGGGGGCTAACTACAGTGGCGGAACCATGCTCAATATAGGGGGGGGGGGGAAGAGAGAGAGAGAGAATGAGATGATGATGATTACGTGTCCTGGAACTGTGCCACCTTCTGCGTCTGATTTCATTAATTTAACCAGACACACACAAAATGATGCATACTACCAGCTCAACAGAATAGAACAAGTGGTAATCTTCAGACTCCGCACGATCCACAACAGATTGAGATACCATCTATTCAACAAGCTAAAGATAGGAACTACCGATGAGTGTAGATGTGGTACTGATAAAATGACTCCTGAACATCTGCTACAAAGATGCCCAACATATAAGGAACATAGAAAGCACATATGGCCATCACCAGTACCATCTTCAGAAAAACTCTATGGAGACGCAAATAGCCTGAAGCTGACCACTGCTTTCTTTGAAAATGTTCAAGCAGACGTCTGAGAGTGCATGAAGATGAAGATCAAGTTTATTGTTTGTTTTCTCATATACTAATAAAGCGCAGATTGTATCTCAGTGACGAATTTAGACATTTTTACCGGGCAGGATTATTCGCGTGAAAAGCACATATTCCGAGGCTCTTCTTCTTCTTCCACGTTCGCCTTCAGACTTCCACATTAATGACTCTAATAAAGGCAGTAGTCAGCTCAAGGTTCCTGACATCTCCAAACAGTTTTTCATGGAGTGAGGTAGGTTGTTGCCATATGCTACTCCGTTCATTGCTGTATGTTTGGCACGACTGCTGCAGGTATTTGGCTGTCATTGGGCTGGTGCCGTAGATTCAGAGATCTGTTGCACCTCTTCTGTTTGGAATAGATTGTATCTCAATCTGTTGTTTCCAATGCGTAGCCGAAAAATGGTGACATGGTCTCGCCGAGATAGCTGATGATATGCATAATTTTTTTAATGGCCTGGGTGTTTTTTTTTCCAATTTGGACTTGAATGTGGCTTTTTTAGTAGCTTCTGCCATTTCCCCTCCCGTCAAATAAGCCATCTTGCTACAATATGTTCTAAATTATACTTTGCATATAGTTTAAATATAAATATCCTTAAAAACAAGTGTGTAATCTAACGTATATAAGCGCAACACAAGAAAAACGTTTGAGCCAACCAGTACATAAAAAGGAGGAATTTTTTCTTTGTGGGGTAGTAAAGCTCGAATGGGGCCTACCCCTCTAAATACGACACTATTTCAAATTTGCCGTGTTTCTCTCTGCGTGCTAGCCAAACTAATAACGCATTGACTACATTTTCCAATTGCCCGTTAATTTCTTGAATTTTCGGTCACACTATGAACCGTGATTCTGTGACCTCCCGTTATGTTTTTGGTTCCATGTCCAGTGACCAGAATCAGTTCTTTATGGCTCTACCGTCTACACTTAACCCTGAAGAACTCTCCTTCTTAAAGCATGCTTTAATTTGTACGATACAAAAGGACCGGGTTCGAAACGAGGTTGCATCACGCTCTAATATACTCAGCTGTAAAGATGGGTGTCTTACTCTGCTCTTGAAATAGGGAAGGCAAAGGCAACACGGAAGGGAACTGGTCATCCCATCTCATAACACTCAGGCGTGGTACAGGTGAACTCTCTAACACTTCCCTGTCCTACGGCAGGATCTGCTAACGAGCTATTGTACCTTTATTATTTTTTTATTGTTATTGCCTGAACTGTTATGTTCTTTCTGTCAATTAAAAACTACTGACTTTCAATTGTCTAATAGGTCGACAGATTAAAATAACTAGGCTCATTAATAAAATCGGATGGAAGATGAATCTCATAGGTGTAGAGATGAATAACCCGGTAAAAGTGTTTTATGCAACAAATCTTTGCCAAGTGAAGTATGAAACAGTTATTTAGTGTTTTATAAAGCCAATCAAGTCATAGGAAAATGAGTCATGGACAATTAGTAAAGAAACAAGGCAAGCACTGGAGACCACGAAGATGTGGTTTTACAATCGTAATGAGGATGTCTTGAAAGAAGACAGTGCGCAAAGGAAGATTATTATTCACATCAGAAGGAAGTAATCCACTTTATTTGGGAATGTTATGAGAAGAGGAAAGCTTGAACATATCGAGACAACACGAAAGACTGAAGGAAAAAGAGACAGATATAACAAAGATAAGATACCGGACAGTTTGACGTCATGGTATAGCAATAAGTCAACAGTGGAAATGATAAACAGTACTGGAGACAGAACGTAGGGTAGTGAAGAAACACCATCACCTTCGCCAACCGCCATGACACTTGAAGAAGAAGAAAGATTCTTGTTTGTCTTCTCTCAGCTTGACTGTCGTGAAACATCACACATTAACACTGTTCTTCGTTCTTCTCGAAACAGCAGGCAACAAGCTACTTCTCAATCAAAATTAATTACACGTTAGCGTTTCATTTTCAACCATAAAAATTACACGAAAGCGTTTCACTTTCAATCATAAAATCTATTTTCTAAATCAATTTTCATTGTCTAACACAACGTGTAGAAACAGTATAAATCTAGACAGAAACATTAGAAATTATAAAAATCTGATTACGTCTGCTGACAGTAATATATGCACTGTTTATAAAGAAGCATTTTTACATTCAACAAGAAAGGTACATTGTGGAAACCTATCCCATCAAAATGTGCAGCAAGAAGGTATAATTAAGATATTCTCAATATAAGATAAATACAAAGATTTACGCATATTATATAAATATATATTCTAAAGTAACAAGATACTAAAGCAACACAAAGGTTTATAAACACTATCTATCCTAAAGTAACATAACAGATAACTGTATCTACAAGAAATATCCTAAAGTAACAAAGTAAAAATATGTTTACACCAAAATTGCACACACATGTACACATAATTTATTGTAAAGTGGTAGTTTGTGCTTGTGATAGGAATTCTCATAGAACGATACCAGAGAGGACAAACAAGCAATACTGTCTCTGAAATTTAAACTGTCACTTTCCTTCACTTTATATTTTTTAGTTAAACCACCTCTTCTAAAAACAGACCTCATGCCTCTCCTCTTTCTTTTGAAAAATGCCCATCCTCTTTCTATCTAGACAGACTTTCCTACCAAATCTCCCTCCTCTTTCTTTTGACAGACTACCATTGTAAATGTCCGCTCTTTCTCTCTAGACAGACTTTCTTATAAAATGTCCCTTCACTTTCTTTTGACAGATAACCATAGTAAATGTCCTCTCTTTCTCTTGACAGAATTTCCTACCAAATTTCCCTTCTCTTTCTCTTGATAGACTTCCTTTCAAAATGTCCAGTCTCTTTTTTTTTTGATAGACTTTCCTACAAGTCTTCTCTCTTTCTCTTTACAGACTTTCCTACAAAATTTCCCTTCTCTTTTTCTCTTGACAGACTTTCCTACAAAATGTCTCCTCTCTTTTTCTCTTAACAGACTTTTGTACAAAGTTCCCGTCCTCTATCTCTCTAGACAGACTGTCCTACAAAATGTGTTACTGAAATGAGTTTTACAAATGAACAATGCACAAGAAACACAAGACGTTTATGAACTTCCCTTCATCAGCCATTGCTACAAAAGGGGAAAAATATGAGAAATATTTAAAAGTTACGAGACAATGACAAAAGGACACAGAAAACATTTTGAAAAATATATTGGTTAATTAAAGAACAACAAATACTAAACAAGAAAGTAACATTAAAGCAAAGAAACAAACTGCAATAACATAACAAACAAACATAAACAATATCAAATACAACAAAAGTACGGTCTGGTATAAACCAGCTATGAACCCACTCATATCACTTTGAACATGAAATAGGAAAGACAGGAAGTGAAACCAAGGATATTATAGGCCAGTACAAAAAAAAAGAAAGCCAGATAAGTAAAATACGAAATCGGAAATGAATCAGAAACGCGAAACCAGAAACACACTAAAGCAGACTATTGCGCGCTTCCTTAGCTCCTATACTGAACCAAGACCACTGAGGCGTCACAAACAATAATGTTTTAAAGCTGTCTTACCCATTAATAACTTAATTAATGCATGTTTTTAACTATTAGCAACACATAACATTCAAACTTATTATTTCACAAGCTTGAAAATCATAAATAAAACAGTATGTACAAATATATGTAAAATGTACGTATATATCCTTATGTCTTTTACCTTTCCCCCCTTATTAGCGTTGTTCCAGCACCAGTAACCTACAGTTATTAACACAGACACCTTTTATGGTATGATTCTTTATTTTACTGATTAAACATACATCTTGCGCCAAACAGGTTAATCACAAGAATAACTCTACCTCTGCCATCATAAGATCATATCATTAATGTCTTTAGAAGATTTACAAGGCAATGTTATGTACACATATATAATAATAATAATAATACACTGGAATGCAAATTCAGTGACTGATAAAAACAGACTGTGCATCCGCCGAAGCTCTGCTTTGGTGTTTATGGTCTCAATGCTGTACATTAACTGAGATGCTGACGTTTGCAACGTTTGACTTATTGTATTTGTTTGTTTGTTGTTTCTTAATAAGTGACTGGATCTGGCAACTCAATCAATGAGTAAGATTTAAGTTAGAAGTCGGAAAATGGGAAATAGCCTCTTAAAGTCCAGCGGCCCAAATTGACCCATCATTTAAGTGATCATTTTATATTAAAACACATGTCAACTGGGTCAACTATAGGTCATGTCATAAGCAAATGAACGGGTTTCAATTTTATACAGAAAATTACCACACATTATTAAATACGCATTCAGTCTTAGAAACATTAGTAAAGTTTACAATCCAGTGTTCAACTAAAGAAACCCTGGGGTCTTATTGGGTTACAGCAAAAAAAAACTAGATAGTGCATCAAAATGGCGCTTTATAGCCCTCGCTCTACATTCCTGATTTCTGACATTTTGTTTCTTGTGTACTCTGTCTAGTTCCATTTAGCGTATAAATCATTCAAGTGTAAGAAGTATTACAATAATAATCACTGGGTTTTTTCTTTGAGGTTTTGCCTTCTTGTGTCGAGACATGTTTCTTTCAACCTAGATTGAAGTCCGTTGGTTATATCAGAGCGCAACTGCCATTTTTAATATAAGAATCGTCAGCTCAAGTAAAGTGTTGATAAATATTAAGCCCTGAAAAGGACTACTAGTGCATGTCAGCTATTTCGGCGCAGCCCTGGAAAGGACTACTAACACTTGCAATGTTGATAAATACTAAACTCTGACAAGGACTACTAACACTTGCAACGTTGATAAATACTAAACTCTGACAAGGACTACTAACACTTGCAATGTTGATAAATACTAAACTCTGACAAGGACTACTAACACTTGCAACGTTGATAAATACTAAACTCTGACAAGGACTAATAGTATCTACCTATCACTGTTTTTATCCTACCCCATCAAAAAACATTACCAGCCCTCCCCTAAACACATGTTCTCACTCTAGCACATATGCGCACGTGCATAGATTAACAGTAGTACAAACAAGTCAGCAGTGTGTAAAAAAACAGCAGTGAAACATAAAAAACACTTCTACAGATCTAAGGATCAGTCCATAAATGCTGGTGGCTCCCTCTCATATTTGCATTTTCTGTGGGTGCACAAGCCTCAAAGACAATCTCCCTTCATGTTTTGTATTGTTTTGTAATCCTTCGTGCAAATCATTTTTTTTTAAATATATCAGAATTTCAGGATCCCAAAACTTGACTTCATTTTCTGCGTTTCTCCATGCGAATCTAATTTTTTTTAAATACCTCGTAATCTCTTCGTTGTGTTATTTTCAGGGTCCCATGCCTTGCCTTTATTTTCTATGTTCCTCCAAGCCAATTCCTTTGTTATAAATGTCTCTTCTTTATATTATTTTCTGGACTTTCACTGCATCTCTGTATCTGGAAGTTCTATGTCAGTGACAGCTGAGCTATGTCATATTCTTGTTGTCTCAGGAAACGACTTTTCATTTCCATCATCTTTCTTTCCGATTGTAAATCTAAGTTCTTGGTTTTTGTTGGTTTTTTTTTTTTTTGTTGTTGGTCTGAACATTAGTGGCAGAGTGGTTAAAGCGCTGTTTCCTGGGGCCAAGTTACCGGGTTGAAAACCAGATAGCATGATTTGACCTGATCAACAGCCATCTTTGCTGCGAAGGTCGATTGCAATGGATCTCCAAGGTCTTGTGTCTCTTGTTTTGATGACCCAATAGACTCTTTCCTGTCCCTCTCTTGGTGTCATCTTCCTCTTGCCCATTTGCCATCAACTTTTCCTTCCATTATGATCTTCAGCAAGGTGTTGTCTTTTAATATAACCAAAATATGTTATCTGTCTGATAGCATCACCTCTCCAGCTGTAAACAGGAACCTGACTCTCAGAGAAGGCAAAGGCAGTGAGGAATGGAACTGGTCACCTCACGTCATAATGCTGGACCTAGTATAGCTAAAGTCTTTAACACTTCACCATCTTATGAAGTAATCTGTGACGGGACCACCTTTACGTGTGAAACCAACATACCGAAAGTTCTAACCGTTTGCCTCCATGTAATGTTGAAAAACTTTATAAACTTTCTGGGGTGTCTCTCTCTCTTCTTCATCGCTCGCTCTCATATAACCATATACATTTCTCTTCTACAGTTGGCAGTCTGTCTCAGGCTTCTGTCATCATCATACAGTTTCTCATCCAAAGGGGGTTGGTAAAAGCTAAGCCGCCAATATTCTTGGAGTTCCTGGTGTGTTATTTCTTAAGCTTTTTAGTATACTTCTGCTAAAAATTCTTACCCCCGCCCGCTCACGTATACATAGGAAGTTCATTTTGCATATATGCTTCTCTCGTGGAGCCGATATTCTTAGACTTTCTAGTGTCTTGTTCTATAGTTCTTAGCATATATTTGACATGCCCATAGAACAACAGAACAGAACAAAAATGTGGAGGATCAATGATATAAATATAATAAAAGGCAAGAAGAACATCGGCAAATGCACTGGACTAGGAAATATTGGAAATCAAAATTAATCAGATCAAATACACAAAAATCCAGAATTTTCAATTTAGTTGTTAAGTCAGTCCTATTGCATGGCAGTAAAACATGGAGAGGAACAAAAACTACAACCAAGAAATTATAGACTTTCATAAATGGGTGCTTGTGTAGAATTGAAAGATTGAAATGGTTTGACAAGGTCTCCAGCATTGAATTAATAACAAGAACCTGATTAGTGGCCGGGAAGAGATGAGAAAAAGACGCTGGTGATGGGTAGAAGACACACTGAGGAAACCTGTTGATAAGGCTTGTGATGGGTAGAAGACACACTGAGGAAACCTATTGATAAGGCTTGCGATGGGTAGAAGACACACTGAGGAAACCTGTTGATAAGGTTTGCGATGGGTAGAAGACACACTGAGGAAACCTGTTGATAAGGCTTGTGATGGGTAGAAGACACACTGAGGAAACCTGTTGATAAGGCTTGCGATGGGTAGAAGACACACTGAGGAAACCTGTTGATAAGGCTTGTGATGGGTAGAAGACACACTGAGGAAACCTGTTGATAAGGCTTGTGATGGGTAGAAGACACACTGAGGAAACCTGTTGATAAGGCTTGCGATGGGTAGAAGACACACTGAGGAAACCTGTTGATAAGGCTTGTGATGGGTAGAAGACACACTGAGGAAACCTGTTGATAAGGCTTGTGATGGGTAGAAGACACACTGAGGAAACCTGTTGATAAGGCTTGTGATGGGTAGAAAACACACTGAGGAAACCTGTTGATAAGGCTTGTGATGGGTAGAAGACACACTGAGGAAACCTGTTGATAAGGCTTGTGATGGGTAGAAGACACACTGAGGAAACCTGTTGATAAGGCTTGTGATGGGTAGAAGACACACTGAGGAAACCTGTTGATAAGGCTTGCGATGGGTAGAAGACACACTGAGGAAACCTGTTGATAAGGCTTGTGATGGGTAGAAGATACACTGAGGAAACCTGTTGATAAGGCTTGTGATGGGCAGAAGACACACTGAGGAAACCTGTTGATAAGGCGTGTGATGGGTAGAAGACACACTAAGGAAACCTGTTGATAAGGCTTGTGATGGGTAGAAGACACACTGAGGAAACCTGTTGATAAGGCTTGTGATGGATAGAAGACACACTGAGGAAACCTGTTGATAAGGCTTGTGATGGCAGCAGATTTGGTTACATTCTGGCAAGATGTCCCATTTTATTCTCTCACTGTGTAAGTCGTTCATTCTATCATCACTTTTTAACTCCCCAAGGAGCATAGGCCTTCAACAAATTTATGCCAAGTCTTCCTGTCCTGTGTCATCTGCTGGAAGTTTTTTCCATGTTTTCTTACTTAGTCGTTCCTCTTCTACCCTGGTGTGTAGAGGTTTGTCAGAGAGAGCGCCCTACTATCCTGTCGGCTGTCTTCCTTCTGGCCGGGTTCCAATCTAATTCTCGGTCTTTCAGAGATTGTCTAATGTTGTCCTCCCAGCGAACTCTGGGTGGTCCTGGAAGTCTGGATCCCTGGCTCTTAGCTTCCCATATTTGTCGTGGTAAACGCTCTGTTACGCACAAATAATTACTTTTTCCAAAGTCTTTGTATGATCATTTTTCGTATGTATGATCATTTTTTGACTGAAAGGTGTATTGTTTTTTACAGTCAAAAGGGACATAACCCGAGATATCGAGACTACAATTTTTTTATGAGTTTGCCTTCTCTTGTATAGAGACACGTTCGGTCTATAATTTCTTGAACGAAGCGTGACCATATCTCCTTATTTGGTAGTATCAGTCAACTGTTGTAGATGTCTGAAACCTGTCTTAACACTTCTGTTCATGACCATAAAAGGCGCGACTGTGTAAGACTTTTATCTCGAATGTTCTTAGAATCGTCTTATGTGAGCGGCGACTCAGATATTGGAGTTCTGCGCATGTCAAAACTGGTAGTTCGTTTGGTGTGTTCCGCCCAGCTCGGGAGTTTAGAAATGGTCTGAGCAGCGAGCGGACGCAATGTGCGTCTTGTGATTTTCTGAGGGAAATACATTGTCTTTGTGAGTTAGTTAGCTAACTAGACTATTTCCCAGTATTATTCAAGCCTGCCTGGAGGCATATGTTCGTGGTTGATTTCCGAAGAAAGGTAATTCCTCTTGTATTAAACTTTATGCTATCATCTAGAAGTTCGTCATTTTGTGGCTCCTTGCTCGCCTGTGTGATTCAAAATGGAGAGGTACTTTGACTAGGATTTTCGCCACCGGTATCTTTATACCTGAACTAGTTATATATATATGGGTCGCTCTAGACCAACAAGACTATTGTCTGTGTTCCAGGATTCGTTATATCAGAGATAACGTCCAAGTCAGATGGTTAGACTTAGGAAGGTTATAAGGGTCGGTTTGACCTGTATTCCATGTATGCTATTCACGTGCAGACAGTAAACGGACTTATTGTACACATCTGATCTGCTAGCATCAGGAAGGGAGCATTTATTATTGTCTATGAACATTGATGATCTGCAGCTGACACTGTTGCAGAAGTTATATGTATGAACCTTAGGCACCCAGATCTGTGCTATATATATATATATATATATATATATATATATATATATATATATATATATATATATATATATATATATATATATATATATATATATATATATATATATATATATATATATATATATATATATATATATATATATATATATATATAATTTATACAGCTTCATGAACCAGAACTTTATGATATCGAATATACAGAAGCTATCTGTTTACAATAGAACTATTGAGTATTGAATCCTACATGACTATCAGCTAATATGATTTTGAATGCTGCATTCGTTAAACTATGTTGGTGATGACAAAATATCATGACTGTTTTGTGGCGTGCAATAAATGGTATAAAACATAAAGCGAAGTTACCATTTTCATGACTCTACACATCATGTTGCCTGTGTTGTACCCTGTGAACTATTCTACTGCAACATACACAGCAACACTATAAACCAGAGAAGACACCTACATCTTGCACTTTTATACCAGGTGTCGATAGGGGTGGTGATTTGTCGTCAGCCTAAATCCACTTTTGGTGGTCAGACCCTTTGGCTTATCATTCCAGTTAAATCCACCCTTATCACGCTCCTATTCTGCAGACATGTCCAAACCATTGTAATTGGGACTGTTCCACTTGGGTCAGCAGGGACTGGGTTTTGAGGCCATGACGTATCGTTTGGTTGCGGATATTGTCTCTTCTTGTTATTTCAACCACCTACCTTCCTCCCATGTTTTTTTTTATCCCTGTTATTTCTCTTTTACATGGTCTCCTTCTGCCTGTCTTACCCTGGGGCAAAACTTTCTGACTTGCCTGATCAAGGAATGACAGTTGTATTCTCAACCATGTCAATTCCAAGACCTGATACTGGTTGCAGAGAATATGACTAATGTGCTCCACCAAGCATACCACAAAATGTGTAGGTCCATTTTGTTATATTTTTAAACTAATTTTACTCTATGTTTATTGATAACAAATACAATGTACAAGTTATAACGTAAGATTACTGTGCCGGGCAGTACTGTACTGTAACAAATAATGAAACATGATTATGAAGTGTAACAGGATTAATGGGATGGCCGCCATAAATGTACGAGTGGTCGTAAGTTGCATACATCGTAAGTCAAGAATAGTCTGTATACAAATATGTCAATTATGCATACATGTAACAGAAATATTATACAAATTATTTAATAAATTGCACTGAAACAGGTCTGATTAGAACAGTGCAGGAAAAATTACACATTAAACTACCATGTGTTGTAATTTACTGGCTATGGAATTCAGAAAAGTACAATGTAACATTCTCAAACACCTCAAGATAGCAGAATGAATTCAAATAAGAAGGAAACAGTCTATTATGTCAACCAAGGTGGAGTGGATTCATTTCCCAGCACTGGCGGAGAAAAAAACCAACAGGAGGTCGACACTTAGAAGTTGTGACCCAAGTGGGGCACCAAACATCCCGTTATGACTCAAGTTGGCTCACCCTTCCTACAGTGTCATTGATGCATGATGGGTTAAAACATTATTCTGATGGGGAGACAGCTTTTGACGATTAGGCTTTAATACCCTGCATAGAGTTTTATATCATTAGTGTTGTCCAAGCTACATTCTCTTAGGTCAAGTAGTGTCTGTGACTGTGATGTAGCAACTGTCTTTGATAATCTGTTTTTCATTAGAGGTGACTAAGATGAGGCTGTGCCTGGTGATAATAACTTCATCATGTAAAACAAACTGCAGCATAAATCACAACAACAAGAGCACAAGAATGCTCTGATACAGGCTTCCTGCGAGAGGATCGGCTTCAGTGGTGGCTCCACGCTTCAGAAGAAGCAAAAAAGGGAAACAAAGAAAACACTGGAAGTCATCAGTCTGGATAGTCCATTATCCTAAACTCCAGAAGAAATGAAAACAGAGGCTGGCCCAAAAAAACATCCTAATATGAAATATTGAATAATAATCCTGGGATATAGTACGGCATATAAACAAGGACTAGAGGGTGTGGTGAGATCTCAAGTGTAATCTACATGCCACAGGCTGCAACACTTCAAATGTCACCACCAAAAACAAAAAATAAATTACAGAATTCTCATACGGCAGAATGTCTGCATGGGGCTGTCAACTTTATCGTGTTAAACAAACTGTTACATAAACCACAAGTTTTGGAGTATTTGTTTTCAAGCAGACGTCCTGTTACAGGGCTAGCTGCAGTGGTGGATACAAGCATGAAGCAAAAAAAGGACAGATGATGAGAATAGGATGTAATATTATGCAAGACATTTTTGTCTGATTAGAATTTTTGTTTTTTAAGTTTTAAAACATGTACAGTATTTTACATAAGCACTACTGAATATGTTATGACACTGAAATAAAAAAATATTTTTAAAAACATAAGCATATATCTGTATTTCTGAGTATTGCATATAAAGTGCATTGGTACTAAAATTACATCACAAGTATAAATAAAACATGCCGTTTTATAATGGTGGAAAAGTTAACCCTTATTTACCCATTTATAACAATGAGTTATAAAAAAAAATCATTAACAATAAGCTGATTCTTATGTAATAGAGTTAGAAATAACAGAACCATGCTACTCCTTACCAAGAAGAGGCTAAGTGATAATTTTCAGACTGAGAACTGGCCACTGCAGACTAAACGCCATCAGTTCAACAAATTACAAATCAGGCACAAACAAACATGTTCTCAAAGCCTTTTGGCTCTGTGAGAGGAACAGACTGACAGCATGACCTTCACCAACCTATTGGAGGAAGAAACTATTTGGTGATGAGAGTAGCTCATGACAGACTACCAACTTTATGAGAGAATTTAGAGTGAGTGAAGAAGAAGAATTTTTTCATATAGGAAATAATCTGACAATCAGATAAGTGAAAAAAAATATTGAGGAATTCTAGAAATAAATGAAGAAGATGGAGAGGTGAAAGGAAAAGAAGACTTGAGTTCTGTGTGAAAAGCACCAGTAGATGACTAAAGCAAGAGCTGGAATAAATTAACAAACTTTATTTTCAAAGAGTTGACTATTGGCCAAGTAGGCCTGACTAATAAATTATACCCTTCCTTTCTCTAATCTTTTATACTGAATCCATTCATTCTCACATGCATTTTAAATATTAATTTCAAGTAATGTAGCTTTGTAAAAGAAAAATCTCACCATAACTCACATTGACAGTATCTAACTATAATCACAAATAAAATATGTTGAAAGGGCCAAGAATTATAAGAGATGGACAAGAAGTAAATAGGAAATTGAAAGAAATAAAAGTCAGGGCAATGTGTGAATCTATTAATCCATCTACCCAATTTATGAATCTATCTACCCACTTTATTAATCTATCTACCCATTTTGTGTATCTATCTATCAACTTTAAGAATCTATCTACCCACTCTGTGTATCTATCTACCCATTTTGTTTACCTATCTACCCTATCTGTGCACCTTCTTGACCATGCAGATTTCACTGCTATTATGACACTCCTTCTCTCCATTTCAGCTTATTTTTTGTCAGGCTTACAGCGATCTACATCAAAGGACCTCTGAGTAGACACATAAAGAATCGAACCACTGCTACGTCAGGCATGCTGTAAGAAGCAAATAATGTGAGATTACGCATGGAGCTGGCACACTCATCATGCACACAGATTGCTACAAAAATGCTTGATCTAAATAGGTCAACTCCAGCAGCTGTACTGTGCTCATTACAGGTTTTAAATGGTGAACAATGATAGAGATTATAACACCCATTTTAGGCACAACTTTTACAAAAGATGAAAGATTAGGTACAGAAATAGAGAAACAAACATAAAGAATTAAAGCCATGAGTCCTCAGCTGACGTGAGTTCTCAAACCTGAAATTTCAGTGCAAACAAAATGGAAAATGAGCAATACACTGCCATCTGGCACAGACATGTGTCCTCATCATCAAAGATAAGCAAACAGTAGAATGCATCATCCAAGATAAGCAAGCAGTAGAACTTATCATCTAAGATAAGCAAGCAGTAGAACTTATCATCTAAGATAAGCAAGCAGTAAAACTTAATATCCAAGATAAGCAAGCAGTAGAACTTATCATCCAAGATAAGCAAGAAGTAGAACTTATCATCCAAGATAAGCAAGCAGTAGAACTTTTCATCTAAGATAAGCAGGCAGTAGAACGTATCATCTACAATAAGCAAGCAGTAGAACATATCATCTAAGATAAGCAAGCAATAGAACTTATCATCTAAGATAAGCAAGCAGTAGAACGTATCATCTAAGATAAGCAAGCAGTAGAACATATCATCTAAGATAAGCAAGCAATAGAACTTATCATCCAAGATAAGCAAGCAGTAGAATGTATCATCCAAGATAAGCAAGCAGTAGAACTTATCATCCAAGGTAAGGTCAGCAAGCAGTAGAACTTATCATCCAAGATATGCAAGCAGTAGAATGTACCATCCAAGATAAGCAAGCAGTAGAACTTATCATCCAAGATAAGCAAGCAGTAGAACATATCATCCAAGACAAACAAGAACTTATCATCCAAGACAAACAAGAAGTAGAACTTATCATCCAAGACAAACAAGCAGTAGAACTTATCATCCAAGACAAACAAGCAGTAGAACGTATCATCCAAGACAAACAAGAAGTAGAACATCATCCAAGACAAACAAGCAGCAGAACGTATCATCCAAGACAAACAAGCAGTAGAACGTATCATCCAAGACAAACAAGCAGTAGAACGTATCATCCAAGACAAGCAAGCAGTAGAACATATCATCCAAGACAAGCAAGCAGTAGAACTTATCATCCAAGACAAACAAGCAGTAGAACGTATCATCCAAGATAAACAAGCAGTAGAACATATTATCCAAGATTAGCAAGCAGTAGAACTTATCATCCAAGACAAACAAGCAGTAGAACTTATCATCCAAGATAAGCCAGCAGTAGAACTTATCATCCAAGATAAGCAAGCAGTAGAATGTATCATCCACGACAAACAAGCAGTAGAACTTATCATCCAAGACAAACGAGTGGTAGAATCCTTCACAGTTTTGGTATATTCAGACTGTATACAGTATACTTTTGTATTTATTTAGTGATTCTTCAGCATTCCTCTTTGGAAGAAATGAGTAATCATAACAAACTCTTCTGCTCTTGACAAGTGTATTTTCTTTTCTAACTCCTCATGTTCTGATCAGATCAACTGACATCTTCTCATTGAAGGTCAGCTACAATGGATCTCAAACGCCCACAACGAAGCTTGGCTGCAATGGATCTCCAATGTCTTCTGTCTCTTATCTTGATGACACACTCTTATAGACTCCTTCCTGTTCATCTCTTGATGTTATCTTGCCACTTACACAAAATGTCACTCTTATCTTGATGACACAGTCTTATAGACTTCTTCCTGTTCATCTCTTGATGTTATCTTGCCACTTACAGTGTTATATTCCTCTTGCACATTTGCCTTCAACCTCCTCCTTCCATTATGGTTGTCATCAAAGTGTTATTATAGTTCATATATTTTATCTGTCTGACTTTGATCTCATTCATTATTTCTCATTTCAATCCTAGCTTTTCTGGGACACATTCCGTTTGTTTTCTTCTCTTTCCATGAGAATAGCCCCATTACTCCATACATCCACATCTCAAGGGCCTCCTTTTTTCTAACTACATGTTCATTGTCCATGTTTTGACACCATACAGTAATGAAGAGTACGGTATATATAACAATTTAAGACTCCTTTTTACTTTGCGTATTACCTGGATGTTAGTATTTGCCTCATGTTCTTGAATGTAGTTTTGGTTATTCCTATTCTCCTCTTCATTTCTGTTTCATATCTGCCAACTTCTGTTAATTATGTGTCCAATATATTAAAGAACCTCCTTACAAACACTGACAAATTTGTCATCTTATACTTTTTTCTGTCTTAATTTCTCACTCATTGTGACATATTATGATAATAGCTTTCATATATCTATTTCATTATCTTCATTTTTCTTTTACCTGGCTTTCACCTACGCCCATTTTGTTAACATAAAAACCCTCCTACACTCAGAGATCTGTCTCTTTTTCCTAATTTAGCATGCCTATTTTATTTTCTGTTCTCTATTTCCTTAGGAATGTTTACAAACAGACCTATTTAGCTAATGTTGAGCCAGTTACCTGTAAGTAACGCCAGCGATTGAAAATCGTTGTAATAAGGATCAGACAGGTAGACGTAATTTTGGCTTAGGGGGAGATAAGCTAATATAGTTGAAACATATTTTTCGTTTAGACAATGATCAGGGGAAATAATTTGAGTAGAAGGAGCAGATAATTTAGAACCAAAGGGGAGATAATTTCTATTACCTTCCCCTGAATCTGATCGTTTGATAGGTAATTAAACACGTTGAGAATCGCCAGATCAAAGGACGGGCTTCGCTCGATTGCAGAGTCTGCAAGCAGCAAAAAGCGTGAAAATTTCCTCAGATTCGCAGATTGAACGAGGAAAAGTCGAGATCTGAGTGAAGGTGTCATATCTAGCAAGTATGAGCGATTTTTCTGGAAATTTAACATATATTCTCCAGCTTTTAAAATCCATTATTCAGTACTCCTCAGATTTTAAAGACGTCTAGCTTCGATTTCTAGATCACTTGTATTAGTGGAGTTTCTTAGTTTTTCGTTGGAGATAGTCTTAGAAGTTTTGTGTGGAGGTAATTATATTTACTAGTAGGTTGAGTGATTAATAGTTAAGTCCGTATTATATTTCTCTAAGATTTTTGTGCAGAGTGATTTACTAGATAGGTCAGTCATTTATATTTCTCTAGGATTTACTGTGTTACATAGGCTAGCAGAATAAATAATAATTTCTAGCTAAACTATTCCAGCTTTAAAATAAATTTAATTAATTGCTAATAACCAGTCAGAGAATATTTTAACCAACTAGTAAATGCACTGTTCATCATGAGTATTGACGAAATATATATTTATTTCTAATTCATGATGATTAATTTTTTTAAATGACTAGAATTTATTTCACGGAAGTTTTAAACGATAAGACAAGTTCTAGGCTTGCAGTTTCAATTTAAGTTAAATAACCGAAGTGGATAAACATATTATGTTTTACGCGGGGTAAGGATAGGATTGAGAATACTATATTATGGTTAAGTATTTGTATTTTTTTCTCCTTTACACAGTATTGGGTCAAACCCTAAACCTTACCAGCGGCTTCCATATAAATCTGAGAGTAACCCTACAAAAGAACATTTCTTAATTGATATCTGGGTCTTGAAGGTGAACCTGTCTGGCATTCGTGTATGCACCCAGAAAGAGACAGAGTACCAACCCAAAGAACATTAAGAATAAATATTGTAACTGGGTCTGCAGATCCAGATTTATATTTCCCAAATTTCATTTACATTCAGCCCGTAGTGGCGAAATCACAAACATTAACATTTCCCGACGTTTGAAAATGTGTGGTGTGACAAGGAATTTTTTTATACTGAGAGAAGTTACTGACCTGACATTCCTATGTACTGGAAATCTCAAGCTACTGACACAATTTTTTACCTGGTCTAATTAAATATGACATAAACAGTAACCCTAAATAAAAATAACAAAGAGAACGTTCCCCGGAGAAGTGGATTTAATTTGTCTCTGAGGAGCTGGGGTTTTCTTTGCCAAAAATAACACTGGATTTGCTGTGTGCATGTGTCCTAAAGATTGTTCCAGAAGAAGCAACTCAAGTATTAGGTAAGAATGAATGTACGTGGCCACAGTTGTCTGAGAAGAGATGAAGGATGAATGAATAATCCTCATATATATATCTTGTAGAATCCAGGTACTCACGTTGGTTATTTTAAATGTGTAAGTTTTGGTTAACACTGTCCCTTTCAGAATCGATTAACGTATAAACTCTGTCTTTACTGTAGAGGGAAATCCTAGACCATAGCGTATAAATCTTTGACTCTTTGGAGGTTAATAACTTTCTTCTAACGGGATCTTGTCTCAACAGAGGGAGGGAGGTTTACCCTATGAGTCTACCTCTTTAATTAATTCATTAACTTATGTTTATTTGTATTTGATTGATATTCAAAACATTGCTGTTGTGAAGTTTCTTTATGGTAAATAAAATTTACATAAACTTATTTACAGGTGTTGGTCAGCTCATCCCAAAATTATCCCTATTCCATAAATATAATTTGTCACATCTGTGCGTCTAACTGTCATCACTTATGTGTGTGTGTATGTGAGTGGTTGATATATATTAATATATATATTGGTAGACTGTCTGACTAACAAAGTTTGGTTGTAGAGATAGGCTGAACGAGAGAAGTTTCTCGAGTTCAGGGACAGACTCTATTTTTTTCCACCATTTCACACGTGAAAATCTGTTTCTTATCTTATCTCTCACTGCGTCACCACCTGTACTAGTTCTATTCAGAAGGGACCAAACTATGTCTTGATTCCCCTATCAAAAATCTACGACACTCATTTGAAGGCATTTTTATTTTTTTGTAAACTCTGCATTTAACAAAACCTACAGCCCACTTAAAAACTAATTAGTAATACTGATATTTCTTCAAAGAAAAAGGTGAACAAATCCAATAAAAGAAAATACAATGCAGTTAAAAAGTAAAGTAAACATAAAATATGCACAGATCTCAATGTAGCCAATGCAAGTATCAAAAATAAAACCACACATTTCATATAAGTAAAATGAGTTTACCATCTGAACACCAGAACAATATAAAAGTGTAGGGGATTGTGCCTTGCAATGGCCAAGTATAAATTATTTATTGAGGTCGGTAGGGTAGACAAGAACAACTATCCTGATTACCCTGAAATGTCACTGGTTAATGAGTGTCTTATCCAGGAAGTTGACTACATTTATGCTAGCAGTGTAAAAATAAATATACAACAGATACATCCAGAGTGATCATGAAGTCACTGAGCTTATATGGACTCACATTTTTTCTATAAAACAATGACCCTCCCCCCAAGGAAGTGTCTAACAGGAAGGAATAAGAAAAAAGAAATTTGAAGGTCATTGCCAAGTAATGGGACACAGAAGGTATTTAATTATAATAATAGGTACAAAGTAACTTCTGGATCAATAGAAACATGTATACGATTTGGTACTCCGAATGGCTAAGCAGTGAAAGTGCTTTACTCTCACAAGACAGTTACTTAGTTCAAAAACCTGGTAACATCATGCTCCAGTCTGGCCAGCTGTAAGAAGGTACCTGTCTGCTCTTGAGTTAGGGAATGTGAAGGCAGTGAGGAAGACAACTGGTAACCCCACCTCATAAAAAAGATGGACCTTGTATGGTGAAGTCTCTAACACTTCTCTTCCCTATGGCTGCATCTGCTAAGGGACTACCTTGACCTTTTACTGGTAGGTGCGCAGTAACTTTTTGATCACCCAGTAAAATATTGTTCACCATTTAGAGATATCAAAAGCCATAACAACTGGGAAAAGTAACACCAAAATTACAAAGTGTGCAGTAAACACGACAATATAAATAACATTTTTGGTTAACAAGAAAATATAAATAAAATAGCTTGTGTATGTCCACTTTATAAGACATTGTCAAAAGATAAGTATGACATATCAACAAAAACCTCTTCACCAGAGAATAAACACGTCAAGAATGACAAAAATAAAGAAACTAATAAAATCTAAAGAACAAGGGATAAAACTAATTTTAAAAAAAACAAGAAATGATTATCGTCCACGAATGAAACCATAAATAATCTAGCTAAATACATCATAAATAATCTAGCTAAATACATCATAAATAATGTACCTAAATACATCATATTTAATCTAGCTAAATACATCATAAATAATCTAGCTAAATACATCAATCATGGATAGTGAGGCTGGCAACAAGTAACAGACGTGGCAGGGAAGAGCAAGATATGGACGAGCCACGCTAACAAACACGTTTGTGCTGATATATCAGCTTTTTTTATGAAAGTGTCCCATAAAGCTGATACTGACCTAATTATCCTTGACATCCTATGTCCCATAAAGCTGATATTGACCTAAATATTCTTAACATTCTATGTCCCGTAAAGCTGATACTGACTAAATATCCATAACATTCTATGTTCTATAAAGCTGATACTGACCTAAATTTTCTTAACATTCTTCTTCTTCTTCTTTGATCCTTAGCCGCCGACCATCAAAGCAGTCAGTGGCCATCACGCCTAGTGGCGTCTTGTAGGGCAACAACAAATTGATTCCACTTTGCTCGGTCGGTGGCCATCCTTCGTACAGTGCCCCAACTCTGGTTCATTCTTTGCATCTCAGCCTCTACAGTCCTCCGCCAGGTTGTTTTTGGTCGGCCTCTCTTTCGTTTTCCTTCAGGGGTCCAAAGCATAGCTGTTCTTGTGATGGCATCAGGGTCTCTTCTGAGGACATGACCAACCCAGCTCCAGCGTCTGCCGGCTATGATGGTGTGCATGTCCTCTTGCTTGCTCCGAGTAAGCAGATCTTGGTTGGTGATGGTATTCGGCCAAAAGATTCGGAGAATTTTTCTTAGGCAATTCATAACATTCTATGTCCCATAAAGCTGATACTGATCTAAATATTCTTAACATTCTATGTCCCTTATGTCAGGCTTTACCACAGTTACATATTTATTGCTCATCAGATAAATAGTAAAACAGTATGATCTTGCTGGCTGGGATCTCGCACGTGCGCATGTGCATGTATGTGTAGTGGGTTTTTGGTTTCTTTGGCAATCATGAATGACATAACACCATGTATAGATAACTATGTCCTATTAGTAACAATATAAAAAAATGTACGCATTTCGGCTAAAATTTACATGACATTTTAAATTGTGTGTGTGTACTTTTTAAAAGTCAACTGCACAGTTACAGACTTTCATAAATGAGCTTTTAGTGCAAAACACTAGGATTGACTTTGATCCACTGTCACTGAGCGTCAGCTCTTGGTGACCAAACACTAGGATTAAGATCGTACGACAAAATGAACATTAAGGAATTAAATGAAAAGAACCAATCAACTACCAGGGGGGAAAGAGGTCATAAAAAGATAACTGTTAATATACTGAAGAAATCCAATGAATGCATTACAAGGTAATCTTTGTTCTGGAACCCCCATGGTAAAGTATATAGAAGACCCACAAAGACATGGAGATATAAAATATAAAAGGGACATGTAGACATGGAAAAAAACTTGAACAGATGGCACAGGACATGAAGATTTGGCATAACTGACTGAAGCCTATGCTCCAAGGGAAGCTGAGGTGTAAAAATGGTAATGGTGATTCAAAAATTCAAACCAGTTTTCTAGTAGTCTGTTGCCACACAACAATAATATAAACATGTCAAGATCAAATATAAAAACATATTTTAAAATTAAACACATTTCTGAAGTTCAAAAATTAAAAACAAACAACACCAAATCTGAATCCTGGCAATGAAACAAAACATAAAAAGTTAAAATGCAGAAATTATTTTACAAGCCAAGTTAGCAGATGCGAAACAAATCAATCAAGTGTAACAATTAAAAATGTTCCTGAAAGAGTAGCAATAAACTAAAAAATATACAAGAAAATTGTATTATAATCATTGCATTTTTATCTTTCGTTTTTAAATTCCTCTTTGTGTTTAAAAAGAAAAAAAAACCACTGTCAGTACCTTAAAATCATTTGTATGCATTTTATTTTGTTTTCTTGTTTTTAAAGTTAAGTTCAAATTTATATATCTTTATTTATTTCCCAGCTGCTAACACAATCACAAAAATAAAACAACTCCACTGTGTTCATAGATGTTAAAAATGATACATTATAAATGAATACACTGGGATATTTTCATCTGTTTTAAGGATTATACCAACATTCTGGATTGGCTACAATGTCTGGATATATGCAGAAACATGTTCTACATGTTCAGTGATATTACTACTGTCCTGCGTTTATTTGGTCTCTGTTTGTGTACGTGCATGTGAAACAGACCAGTGGCTAGTTTCTAGTTGATAAAATAGACCACTGTCTAGTTTCTAGTTGATGAAACATACCAATGTCTAGTTTCTAGCTGATGAAATATACCAGTCTAGTTTCTAGTTGATGAAACACACCAATGTCTAGTTTTTTGTGGACTAAAAAAGTCAGTGTGTCTGATGACATAGGTCACTATCAAAGATTATATTTAGTAAATAAATCACCATCTAGTTTCTGGTAAAATTTATCAGTTTAGTTTTCTAATATGTTCAGTTGTTGTATTTGTTCACTGAAACTGCTTAATCTTGCTATTTTTTTGTTTTTTGAAATGATCAAATTCAGCAATCTCATTAGTAGAACACTGAAACACAGGGCACAAGAGTAACAAAAGCAACAATGACTTGATGGACTAACTCAAAAGTGCAAGAGAAATGAATGAACAAACAACAAACAAAGAAATGAGTGAACAAACAACAAACTCACATCCCACTAGCCGCAACCAAGATTGTAACTGAATATCCCCAGAATGTTTCTACAGCTGTGAACAAGAATAAAAATGTCTGTCATCAGTACAACTCTTCACTTTTTGTCACCATTTCTGTTCAGTTTTTCACAGCTATCTACCTTCTAATTAGTAGCATACTTTTTTTAGAGAAGCTTAATGATTTCAAATATGACTTGCAGAGAATCCTAGATAACAAGAGAAATTAGCTGTGTCTTTTCCCTTTTTTTTCGGAGGAAGAGTTAAAATGCTAACAAGCATAAACGTATATTGCAGATATGTGAGAATAATAAAGAGGACATATTGACAACAAAGAAAAAATAATAAAAAGGATCATCCTCGAAAGATCAAAAGAGACAAAGACATACAGTTGAGAGAAAAATGGACTGGTTCTTGACAAAACTTATCCTGTATGGACCGGATAGCCTGGCTACATACAGTAGACCAAAGCCTCTATCTGAAATCACCACTTTACATTGGATTTATAGACTATGAGCTGAAATCACCACTTTACATTGGATTTGTAAGCTATGAACTGAAATCACCACTTCACATTGGATTTTGTAGAATATAAAGTCAAATCATCACTTTATATTGGATTTCTAGAATATATAGTGATATCACCACTTTACGTTGGATTTTTGTTGCTAGAAACTGAAATCACCAATTTACATTGGATATTTTGCAGACTATGTAAGGACTTTAACAATTTAGACAGAAAATCACTTTGGAGACTGATAAGGCATTATGAAGTCCTGAATAATTTCACTAACCTGATAAAGGAAACACAAAAAGCAGAGTTCTTCATGGAGGACATCTTATAGATCTTTCACCATAAGAACTAGAGTGTGACAGAGATGTACAGCTTTGCAATAGAAACAAGAATGTGAAAGGGATGTAGAACTTTTCAATAAGAACTAGAGTGTGACAGGGATGTAGACCTTTTCAATAAGAACTCGAGTGTGATAGGGATGTAGAACTTTTTTCAATAAGAACTAGAGTGTGACCAGGATGTAGAACTTTTTTTAAATAAGAACTAGAGTGTGACAGGGATGTAAAACTTTTCAATAAGAACTAGAGTGTGACAGGGAAGTAGAACTTTTCAATAAGAACTAGAGTGTGACAGGGATGTAGAACTTTTCAATAAGAACTAGAGTGTGACAGGGATGTAGAACTTTTCAATAGAAACAAGAGTGTGACAGGCATTTAGAACTTTTCAACAGAAACTAGAGTGTGACAGGGATGTAAAACTTTTCAATAAGAACTAGAGTGTGATAGGATGTAGAACTTTTCAATAAAAACTAGAGTGTGACAGGGATGTAGAACATTTCCATAAGAACTAGAGTGTGACAGGGATGTAGAACTTTTCAATAAGAACTAGAGTGTGACAGGGATTTAGAACTTTGCACTAAGTCTAAAGTGTGACAGGGATTTAGAACTTTTCAATAGAAACTAGAGTGTGACAGGATGTAGAACATTTCAATAAGAACTAGAGTGTGACAGGGATGTAGAACATTTCCATAAAAACTAGAGTGTGACAGGGATGTAAACCTTTTCAATAAGAACATGAGTGTGACAGGGATGTAGAACTTTTCAATAAGAACTAGAGTGTGACAGGTATGTAGACCTTTTCAATAAGAACTAGAGTGTGACAGGGATGTAGAACTTTTCAATAAGAACTAGAGTGTGACAGGGATGTAGAACTTTTCAATAAGAACTAGAGTGTGACAGGGATGTAGAACTTTTCAATAAGAACTAGAGTGTGACAGGGATTTAGAACTTTTCAATATGAAATAGAGTGTGACAAGGATTTAGAACTTTGAACTAAGAACTAGAGTGTGACAGGGATTTATAACTTTTCAATAAAAACTAGAGTGTGACAGGATGTAGAACTTTGAAATTGAAACTAGAGTGTGACAAGATGTAGAACTTTTCAATAAGCACTAGGTGTGACAGTAATGTAGAACTTTTCAATAAGAACTAGAGTGTGACAGGGATGTAGAACTTTTCAATAAGAACTAGAGTGTGACATGATGCAGAACATTTCAATAAGAACTAGAGTGTGACAGGGATGTAGAACTTTGAAATAGAAACTAGACTGTGACAGGATGTAGAACTTTGAAATAGAAACTAGAGTGTGACAGGATGTAGAACTTTGAAATAGAAACTAGAGAATGAGAAGGATGCTCTTTGAAGCTCCTGGGGTCTCTCATGAAATGAAGAAAGAATAAGACTACTGCATCCTCAGGCATGTCATAAATGGCAGCTAATATGAGATTGTACGTGGGGCTGGCAACTAATATGAGATTGTACGTGGGGCTGGCAACTAATATGAGATTTTACGTGGGGCTCACAACTAATATGAGATTGTACATGAGGCTGGCAACTAATATGAGATTGTACGTGAGGCTGGCAACTAATACGAGATTGTACATGGCACTGGCAACTAATATGAGATTGTACGTGAGGCTGGCAATACCAAATTGTACATGGGGCTGACAACTAATATGAGATTGTATGTGGGGCTGGCAACTAATACGAGATTATACATGGGGCTGGCAACTAATATGAGATTATACGTGGGGCTGGCAACTAATACGAGACTGTACGTGGGGCTGGCAACTAATACGAGATTGTATGTGGGGCTGGCAACTAATATGAGATTGTACGTGAGGCTGGCAACTAATATGAGACTGTACGTGGGGCTGGCAACTAATATGAGATTGTATGTGGGACTGGCAACTAATATGAGATTGTACGTGAGGCTGGCAACTAATATGAGATTGTACGTGAGGCTGGCAACTAATACGAGATTGTACATGGGGCTGGCAACCTTATCATGTAAAACAAATAGCCACAGAAACCAATGCTGCAATAGCATGCGAATACTTTATGCAGGCTTCCTGCCAGGGGGATAGCTACAGTGGTGGCTCTATAGGGAGTACAAATGAAAATGTTGATGTGACGGGGATAGAGAACTTTGCAATAAGTACAACAGTGTGACAGAGATGTAGAACTTTGCAATAAGTACAACAGTGTGACAGAGATGTAGAACTTTGCAATAAGTACAACAGTGTGACAGAGATGTAGAACTTACAACCACTTCTGTTACCAACGGCTAGAATTTGGATTATGAAAACACAACAGCATTAACTAGAAATGGAATTCAGTGGACACTGACAAAACAGCTTCACGTATGATTTAGATTTTGCAGATAACCTTTGCCCTCTAGTGTATAATCAAAACCAGATGCATAACAATGAAATTTACTGGATGAGAGGTTTCAACAATTTCGTCTGAAAATCTACAGAGAAAAGACAAAGATTATAACAATAATGCAACAAAGGATAACCAGATTGCACTAGGAGAGTGCATCCTAAAAGATGCGAACCAATATCTTGACAGCAACATAGCCAAATATGGAGGAACAGTCAGTGAGATCATAGTAAGAATATAAAAGCAAGAGACATTTTCTGTGCATTGGGAAGTATATGAAAATCAAAAGAGATGAAACCCCCCAAAAAATGTCCAATTCAATTGTCAAAGCATTCCCAATGTTTGTTTCTGAAACATGGAAGGCAACAAAAATTAAAACCACAAAGTTGCAGACTTCTATACATGGATGCTAGCTGCGGGAGGCAAGCATTCTAAACACTCTACCAATTGAATGCTGGTTAACTGAATTAGGGCAAAAGTATCAAAAGAAATGTTAGCATGAACTGTTTCAAAATTGGACATTACTTTTTTTTCGTACGCCCGCTGATACTCGAGGCGAAATCTCAGGTTATTATTAATGTCTAACCTGACATTGATTTTACATGAGTATCCCTTTTTTTTCTTGTACAGAGACAGGTGTCTCTCGCCATTCAGGCAGATACTCACCGATTTCGGAGGTACCCATTAGAGCTGGATCGGCTCAGGAGCCGCCAATCCCTGGTCGACGACACTCCTTCAAATGTTCTCGCCAGGTCTCGAGTTAATCCAGTCCAAATCCCCGGTCGACGAAAAATCCTCAAATGCTGTCGCCCGGGTTTGATCCTGGATCACCCGGTCGCCAGAGCGGTGTGGTAACCACTACGCTAGCGCGGCTCCCTGGACATTACTGATATGCACAAAACTTGTCACCACACATAAACATTGTTTCATTAATGACAAATAACACACTTTCAGCTGTGGCAAAACACATGAAGAGCGTCAACAATGGAAATTTCATGAAAAAACACTAAGAAAATGTGAAAATGAAACAATAACTTTGTAAGAAATTTTTATGATTCTCAGCCTTAGTTTCTTCATTTTTATTTTTATCACTTTTCGTGTAATTTTCTTGAACATTTTTGTTACTTAGTGGTCTCATGTTTTAATGTATTTTTTCACTATTGCAAAGATCACAGCATGACCACAGTCGTGCATATAATACTGGTCCATTATTACAGCTCTAACTGGTCTATTATTACAGCTCTAACTGATCCATTATTACAGCTCTAACTGGTCTATTATTACAGCTCTAACTGGTCCATTATTACAGCTCTAACTGGTCCATTATTACAGCTCTAACTGGTCCATTATTACAGCTCTAACTGATCCATTATTACAGCTCTAACTGATCCATTATTACAGCTCTAACTGGTCTATTATTTCAGCTCTAACTGATCCATTATTACAGCTCTAACTGGTCTATTATTACAGCTCTAACTGGTCCACTATTACAGCTCTAACTGGTCTATTATTACAGCTCTAACTGGTCCATTATTACAGCTCTAACTGATCCATTATTACAGCTCTAACTGGTCTATTATTACAGCTCTAACTGGTCCATTATTACAGCTCTAACTGGTCCATTATTACAGCTCTAACTGGTCTATTATTACAGCTCTAACTGGTCAATTATTACAGCTCTAATTGGTCTATTATTACAGCTCTAACTGATCCATTATTACAGCTCTAACTGATCCATTATTACAGCTCTAACTGGTCCATTATTATAGCTCTAACTGGTCCATTATTACAGCTCTAACTGGTCCATTATTACAGCTCTAACTGATCTATTATTACAGCTCTAACTGGTCTATTATTACAGCTCTAACTGGTCCATTATTACAGCTCTAACTGGTCCATTATTACAGCTCTAACTGGTCCATTATTACAGCTCTAACTGATCCATTATTACAGCTCTAACTGATCCATTATTACAGCTCTAACTGGTCTATTATTTCAGCTCTAACTGATCCATTATTACAGCTCTAACTGGTCTATTATTACAGCTCTAACTGGTCCACTATTACAGCTCTAACTGGTCTATTATTACAGCTCTAACTGGTCCATTATTACAGCTCTAACTGATCCATTATTACAGCTCTAACTGGTCTATTATTACAGCTCTAACTGGTCCATTATTACAGCTCTAACTGGTCCATTATTACAGCTCTAACTGGTCTATTATTACAGCTCTAACTGGTCAATTATTACAGCTCTAATTGGTCTATTATTACAGCTCTAACTGATCCATTATTACAGCTCTAACTGATCCATTATTACAGCTCTAACTGGTCCATTATTATAGCTCTAACTGGTCCATTATTACAGCTCTAACTGGTCCATTATTACAGCTCTAACTGATCTATTATTACAGCTCTAACTGGTCTATTATTACAGCTCTAACTGGTCTATTATTACAGCTCTAACTGGTCTATTATTACAGCTCTAACTGGTCTATTATTACAGCTCTAATTGGTCCATTATTACAGCTCTGATTCATTATTACAGCTCTAACTGGTCCATTATTACAGCTCTAATTGGTCTATTATTACAGCTCTAACTGGTCCATTATTACAGCTCTAACTGGTCTATTATTACAGCTCTAACTGGTCCATTATTACAGCTCTAACTGGTCCATTATTACAGCTCTAACTGATCCATTATTACAGCTCTAACTGATCTATTATTACAGCTCTAACTGATCCATTATTACAGCTCCAACTGGTCTATTATTACATCTCTAAATGGTCCATTATTACAGCTCTAACTGGTCTATTATTACAGCTCTAGCTGATCCATTATTACAGCTCGAACTGGTCTATTATTACAGCTCTAACTGGTCCATTATAACAACTCTAACTGGTCCATTATTACAGCTCTAACTGGTCTATTATTACAGCTCTAACTGGTCTATTATTACAGCTCTACTTTCTCTTCTTCTTTGATCCTTAGCCGCCGACCGTCAAAGCAGTCAGTGGCCATCACGCCTAGTGGCGTCTTGTAGGGCAACAACAAATTGATTCCACTTTTCTCGGTCGGTGGCCATCCTTCGTACAGTGCCCCAACTCTGGTTCATTCTTTGCATCTCAGCCTCCACAGTTCTCCGCCAGGTTGTTTTTGGTCGGCCTCTCTTTCGTTTTCCTTCAGGAATCCAAAGCATAGCTGTTCTTGTGATGGCATCGGGGTCTCTTCTGAGGACATGACCAACCCAGCTCCAGCGTCTGCCAGCTATGATGGTGTGCATGTCCTCTTGCTTGCTACGAGTAAGCAGATCTTGGTTAGTGATGGTATTTTGCCAAAAGATTCGGTGAATTTTTCTTAGTCATGTTGTGTGAAAAGAGGACAATTTCGACATTTCCTTCTCTGTAACTCTCCAGCATTCTGCACCATAGAGAAGCACAGAAAGCACACAGCTCTGATATAATCTTAATTTTGTGCTTGTGCTGTATTGGGAGGACTTCCAGATGTTGTTTAGGCTAAAGAAGGCTGTTCTTGTCTTATTCATTCTGATGTTGATGTCTTTGCCTGCCCCGCCGTCTGGTGTTACTATGCTTCCTAGGTATGTGAAGGTATCTGTCTGTACCAATTGCTGATTCCTTACTGATATGGGCTCAGGGTTGCTCACATTGAGCGTCATGACCTCAGACTTCTTTAAATTGATATTCAAGCCCACCTGCTGGCTAAACTTATTAAGTCTATCCGTTTTTTCCTGGATGTGTTGATGTGAATGTGCTAGTAGTGCAATGTCATCTGCATATTCCAGATCTTCCAAAGTAGAAAATGTTGTCCATCTTATTCCTCTTGGACTGCCCTCTGTTGTCTGGCGCATCACCCAGTCAATGACTGTTAAAAATAGAGTGGTTGATAAGGGGCATCCCTGTCGTACTCCTGTCTTCACCTCAAAGGTTAGGTTGCTCTGCCCAACACTACACGTAAAGTTGGCATACAGGCTTTTTATGATTGACACTATGCAGCTTGGAATTCCATAAGCCCTCAGTATTTTCCATAAACTGTCCCTATGTATGCTGTCGAAAGCCTTTTCAAAATCAACAAAATTAATGTAAAGCTGTCTTTGCCATTCTGAGCACTGCTCTATAATGTTCCTGAGAGTGAATATATGATCTACACATCTCCTGTTCTTTCTAAATCCTGCTTGTTCTTTCCTCAGTTTGTGGTCTACTGCCTTTGAAATTCTCTGTATAATTATCCTGCGTAGTATTTTGCTGGGAACTGAGAGAAGAGTGATTCCTCTCCAATTATTGCAGTCTGCAAGATCTCCCTTCTTGGGCAATTTGACAATTATTCCTTTGTTCCACTCTGATGGTGTTGTCCCCGTTTTCCAGACTTGTGCAAATAGTGATTCTAATAGTTCTGCTGCTAGCTCAGGGTCTGTCTTAAATAGCTCTGCATTTAAGTTATCATGGCCCGGAGCTTTGCCGTTCTTTAACCCTTTGATTGCTGTGATGATTTCTTCTTTGCGTGGAATGTCTGTATTCACATCTAGATCGTTTTCAGCTTTAGGAACATTCAATTGTGTCTCTGGTGGTTCCTTGTTCAGAGTTTCTCTGAAGTACTCTGCCCATCTTGTTTCCTGTCCCTCTGCTGTCGTGATGAGATTACCTTGCTTATCTCTTACTAATGTAATATTGTTTGCACCTCGTTTTCCGCTGATGAATTTAGTTATTTTGTATACTGTGCTTTGTTCATTTCTCAGTGCTGCCTCCTCTGCCTGTCTTGCAAGATCGTCTAGGAAATTCCTTTTGTTGGCTCGGGTTTGGCGTTTAACTTCCTTGTCCAGCTGACTGTACAGTTCGCTATATAGCTGCTTTAACCTGGGGGACTTCGCTTCTGTATTCTTTCTTTTCATTTCCTTTCTCATCGTTATGGTGTTTAATGTTTCTGGTGTAAGAAATTTTTATGATTCTCAGCCTTAGTTTCTTCATTTTTATTTTTATCACTTTTCGTGTAATTTTCTTGAACATTTTTGTTACTTAGTGGTCTCATGTTTTAATGTATTTTTTCACTATTGCAAAGATCACAGCATGACCACAGTCGTGCATATAATACTGGTCCATTATTACAGCTCTAACTGGTCTATTATTACAGCTCTAACTGATCCATTATTACAGCTCTAACTGGTCCATTATTACAGCTCTAACTGGTCTATTATTACAGCTCTAACTGATCCATTATTATAGCTCTAACTGGTCTATTATTACAGCTTTAACTGGTCCATTATTACAGCTCTAACTGGTCCATTATTACAGCTCTAACTGATCCATTATTACAGCTCTAACTGATCCATTATTATAGCTCTAACTGATCCATTATTACAGCTCTAACTGGTCCATTATTACAGCTCTAACTGGTCTATTATTACAGCTCTAACTGATCCATTATTACAGCTCTAACTGATCTATTATTACAGCTCTAACTGATCCATTTTTACAGCTCTAACTGATCCATTATTACAGCTCTAACTGGTCCATTATTACAGCTCTAACTGGTCCACTATTGCAGCTCAAACTGGTCCATTATTACAGCTCTAACTGGTCTATTATTACAGCTCTAACTGGTCCATTATTACAGCTCTAACTGGTCCTTTATTACAGCTCTTAACTGGCCCATTATTACAGCTCTAACTGGTCTATTATTACAGCTCTAACTGATCCATTATTACAGCTCTTACGTCCATTATTACAGCTCTTAACTGGCCCATTATTACAGCTCTAACTGGTCCATTATTACAGCTCTAACTGGTCCACTATTGCAGCTCTAACTGGTCCATTATTACAGCTCAAACTGGTCTATTATTACAGCTCTAACTGGTCTATTATTACAGCTCTAACTGGTCCATTATTACAGCTCTAACTTGTCCTTTATTACAGCTCTTAACTGGCCCATTATTACAGCTCTAACTGGTCCATTATTACAGCTCTAACTGATCCATTATTACAGCTCTTATGTCCATTATTACAGCTCTAACTGGTCCATTATTACAGCTCTAACTGGTCCATTATTACAGCTCTAACTGGTCCATTATTACAGCTCTAACTGGTCCATTATTACAGCTCTAACTGGTCCATTATTACAGCTCTAACTGGTCCATTATTACAGCTCTAACTGGTCCATTATTACAGCTCTAACTGGTCCATTATTACAGCTCTAACTGGTCCATTATTACAGCTCTAACTGGTCTATTATTACAGCTCTAACTGGTCCATTATTACAGCTCTAACTGGTCCTTTATTACAGCTCTTAACTGGCCCATTATTACAGCTCTAACTGGTCCATTATTACAGCTCTAACTGGTCCATTATTACAGCTCTAACTGATCCATTATTACAGCTCTTATGTCCATTATTACAGCTCTAACTGGTCCATTATTACAACTCTAACTGATCCATTATTACAACTATAACTGATCCATTACACAATAATCAACAAGCTCTTTAATCATTATTACTAATTAATAAAAATACATGAATTCTGACAACCATTACTTATTAAGATCTCCTATTAATGTTATAGTTCTAAGGACATAACAGATGTGTCTATTAATATTAAAACAATCTAAAGGAAAAAGGACAGAAATTCCATTATTATTATCATTTTTTTTAAGAACTACTGATTAAGTAACACTATTTTTAATTAATTTTTTTTTAAAACTACAATAAAAAGAAAGAAAAAAAAAATCAAAATAGCATCACATACATTTTAAAATAAATAACCATAACTATTTCGTGGAATTTAAATGATTCCAAGAAATAAACTTGTGTTGCTTTTTTTACATTGTTCTGGTTAAACCTGTGTAACAAACATTTAAAAAATACTTGATTCCGTGTGGTTTCAACAAAATGAAAAAGCACACAAAACAAAACATTAATGCCTGACCAGCAATAAACTTTTTGTCCACTGATTCCAATATTTGTAAATGCATAGATGACTGCATGTCTGAAGACATGGATGAACAGTACTAAAAAAAATGAACAGAATGGGTGAACAGCTTAAATAAGAATGAAGAATCTGAGACATCAAGCTCCACAGTGGAGAATAAAAATTATGATGATGATAAATATATTCACATAATGTCGCTCAACAATAAAACACTCTAAAATGCAGACTTGTTAGAAGCTGACTCATGGCATATCCGTCATAGCAGTTTTGTTTTAATGCAAATTCTTTACATTTAAAAACAAAACAAGCATAGTTTTCTACTGGGTGTTTCAAAATTATAAATACACACTATGAATGCTGATAACTATATTTTCATTTGAGATAGATTTATGACATTCTCACCTTTAAAGTCACAAATGTTCAAAGTGTCGTCAACCTGCAACAATGCACTGTTCACAGAGATAAGCAACCGACTGCCATTTTGTATTGTTACTAAATGAATAGTGAAACATGCAGTTTTTATTTGATGTCTCGGGTCCCTCACTGTGCACATTTTGAGATGAACAAAACCTTCTTTAAAAAGAACTTCATGAGTAATAATCAAGAATCCATTTGTATCTAGATCACCAAATCCTGACACTCAGTGACAGTTGATCAAAGTCGTCATTTGTATCTAGATCACCAAGAGCTGACACTCAGTGACAGTGGATCAAAGTCAAGTCATTTGTATCTAGATCACCAAGAGCTGACACTCAGTGACAGTGGATCACAGTCAAGTCATTTGTATCTAGATCACCAAGAGCTGACACTCAGTGACAGTTGATCAAAGTCAAGTCATTTGTATCTAGATCACCAAGAGATGACACTCAGTGACAGTGGATCAAAGTCAAGTCATTTGTATCTAGATCACCAAGAGCTGACACTCAGTGACAGTTGATCAAAGTCAAGTCATTTGTATCTAGATCACCAAGAGCTGACACTCAGTGACAGTGGATCATATCTAGGTCACTAAGACTTGACACTCAGTGACAGTTGATCAAAGTCAAGTCATTTGTATCTAGATCACCAAGAGCTGACACTCAGTGACAGTGGATCAAAGTTAAGTCATTTGTATCTAGATCACCAAGAGCTGACACTCAGTGACAGTTGATCAAAGTCAAGTCATTTGTATCTAGATCACCAAGAGCTGACACTCAGTGACAGTGGATCACAGTCAAGTCATTTGTATCTAGATCACCAAGAGCTGACACTCAGTGACAGTGGATCAAAGTCAAGACATTTGTATCTAGATCACCAAGAGCTGACACTCAGTGACAGTGGATCACAGTCAAGTCATTTGTATCTAGATCACCAAGAGCTGACACTCAGTGACAGTGGATCACAGTCAAGTCATTTGTATCTAGATCACCAAGAGCTGACACTCAGTGACAGTGGATCAAAGTCAAGTCATTTGTATCTAGATCACCAAGAGCTGACACTCAGTGACAGTGGATCACAGTCAAGTCATTTGTATCTAGATCACCAAGAGCTGACACTCAGTGACAGTGGATCAAAGTCAAGTCATTTGTATCTAGCATTATTCCGCTCTGTACTTGCAAAATGTTATGTTAAAATATGTGCGAGTTATATGCATTAAAAGTATATTGCATAAATGTGAAACACCTAGGATATATTTCGTTACATTAAAAAAAAAAATAGTTTTACAAAACATCTTTACCCCACTGTACCCCATTCGGCAGAAACTTCAAGACAAACAAAAAATGTCAACAACATGGACATACTGTGGAAACCTATTGATAGCATTACAAGGCAGTCCTTAATCTGAAATCCCCAGTGTTAAAGAGTCAGAGGAAGATTTGAAAAAAAAACCATATGGAGAAGGAAAGTGGCAACAGACACGAAAGGGATGAAGAAGACATGGAAAGATGGCACAGGAATGAAAGCTTGACATGAAGGCCTAAGCTCCTCAGGTAGTAGATGGGTAATGAATAAACTCTTTATATTTATAAACAAGACAACAATATACTTGTAATAAAGCTAATAACCTAAAACAACTCTCCTATTGGTGCACTCTCCAACCACAGTTCATGAATGTAGGTGTACAGGTATGCGCTGACCGACACCTGTGAATAAAAACAATGAGAAGAAAATTTTGCAATGATGAAGTGTGAATCACAGGACAAATATTTTAATGAGAAGAAAACTTCTCAATATGGATGTGTGAATCACAGGACAAATATTTTAATGAGAAGAAAACTTCTCAATGTGGATGTGTGAATCATTGGATAAATATTGTAATTAGAAGAAAACTTTGCAATAACGAAGTGTGAATCACAGAACAAATATTTTAATGAGAAGAAAACTTCTCATTGAAGAAGTGTGAATCCCAGGACAAATATTTTAATGAGAAGAAAACTTGGCAATGTGGATGTGTGAATCACTGGACAAATATTTTAATGAGAAGAAAACTTCTCAATGAAGAAGTGTGACTCACTGGACAGATATGTTAATGAGAAGAAAACTTCTCAATGAAGAAGTGTGAATCACTGGACAAATATTTTAATGAGAAGAAAACTTCTCAATGAAGAAGTGTGACTCACTGGACTCACTGGAGATATGCTAATGAGAAGAAAACTTCTCAATGAAGAAGTGTGAAACAGGACAAATATTTTAATGAATGAGAAGAAAACTTCTCAATGAAGAAGTGTGACTCACTGGACAGATATGTTAATGAGAAGAAAACTTCTCAATGAAGAAGTGTGAATCACTGGACAAATATTTTAATGAGAAGAAAACTTCTCAATGAAGAAGTGTGACTCACTGGACAGATATGTTAATGAGAAGAAAACTTCTCAATGAAGAAGTGTGAATCACTGGACAAATATTTTAATGAGAAGAAAACTTCTCAATGAAGAAGTGTGACTCACTGGACAGATATGTTAATGAGAAGAAAACTTCTCAATGAAGAAGTGTGAATCACTGGACAAATATTTTAATGAGAAGAAAACTTCTCAATGAAGAAGTGTGAATCACAGGACAAATATTTTAATGAGAAGAAAACTTCTCAATGTGGATGTGTGAATCACAGGACAAATATTTTAATGAGAAGACAACTTCTCAATGTGGATGTGTGAATCATTGGATAAATATTGTAATTAGAAGAAAACTTTGCAATAACGAAGTGTGAATCACAGAACAAATATTTTAATGAGAAGAAAACTTCTCATTGAAGAAGTGTGAATCCCAGGACAAATATTTTAATGAGAAGAAAACTTGGCAATGTGGATGTGTGAATCACTGGACAAATATTTTAATGAGAAGAAAACTTCTCAATGAAGAAGTGTGACTCACTGGACAGATATGTTAATGAGAAGAAAACTTCTCAATGAAGAAGTGTGAATCACTGGACAAATATTTTAATGAGAAGAAAACTTCTCAATGAAGAAGTGTGACTCACTGGACAGATATGCTAATGAGAAGAAAACTTCTCAATGAAGAAGTGTGAATCACAGGACAAATATTTTAATGAGAAGAAAACTTCTCAATGAAGAAGTGTGACTCACTGGACAGATATGTTAATGAGAAGAAAACTTCTCAATGAAGAAGTGTGAATCACAGGACAAATATTTTAATGAGAAGAAAACTTCTCAATGAAGAAGTGTGACTCACTGGACAGATGTGTTAATGAGAAGAAAACTTCTCAATGAAGAAGTGTGAATCACAAGACAAATATTTTAATGAGAAGAAAACTTTGCAATGTGGATGTGTGTGTGAATCACAGGACAAATATTTTAATGAGAAGAAAACTTCTCAATGAGGTTATGTCTTTCCACAACCTCCACTCTCTGGTGATGCTTTAATATTAGTTATGTAGTTGGCTGTCTTTCATGCTTTATTGTGAAACCGTAATCAGCTGAATGTAGAAACTGAAAGGGTTGATGATAATAATGAAGATGATGATGATGATGTAGGTCCTGGATAAAAACTTAAAACTTTTTCAGATGAATATCCACATGCTCTAACACAATCATAAAGCTGTGATATCATATAACTTTTTCTTTTTTTAGCTCTCCATTCCTGCTCCAAAGCATCACAGGAAGTTCCACTGTTACTCTCATGTATTTTGTGTTACCTGTATGGAAGTTTATCTTCTCGTCCTAATAGTGTCAGCTACGCCCGCAAACCATTATTTTCTTGGTCTCCCTTGCTCTCACTTTCTGGTTTGGCAGTCGTCTTTCTCCAGATGTCAATACCATTTTACTAGTTGCTGCTCATCATTTTTCATGCAAGATTTAGTTCTTTTCAGAACAGTTCTTTTCCTTTTGATTTTTTCTTATTTAATCTTCTGCTTTTTTTTATTTTTTTTTTATTATTATCATTTTATCATTGGCTTTTCTAATTATATTTGATAATTTCTCCTTTTTTTAAAAAATCTTTTGATGTTCTCTTCTCTTTTCATCTTCTGATTTTCTTCTTGTATTGGACAATCTCTTGTTTTCAGGTATTTCATTTCACATGAAGCGATTTTCAGTTCCTGTTAATGGTTTAATGCCAATGTATGGCTCTCATAACACAGCGTATGTATGAATTTGATACTGCAGAGCCCAGCAACAAGCCGAGAAATTCAGGAGGCTGATAGACCACCCAATGCACCAGAGAATAAATGGACTTGGAAGGGGAAGACTGAAGCGAAGCAACTTTGTAGAGACAGTCAAAACAAAGATGAGAGCAGACCCCATAAACGCAATATCAACAGCTATGCCAATATGTACTGCACACAAGCTACCAATTTGGAAACAACAGTGCTTCCCTGAAATGATAGAAAACGTTCATGGTATTGAGAGAAAGAACAGCCAAATTGAAACAGAAAGGAGAGTCCTAACCACAAAATATATAGAAAAACATTACCCAAGCAACACCTGGATCCATGCATACACAGATGGATCAGCAACTAATGTAACAGAAGATGGGGGTGGAGGAGTCTTCCTGAGCTTAAGCAATGGCACACAAAAAAAAGATAGCAGTCGCAACAGGGAAATTTTCAAGTAACTTCAGAGCAGAGGCAGAGGCCTTAAAAACTGCATCAGAAATTCTAATGACAGAAGAAAGCTCAGAGAGACCAGTAGCTATTTTCTCAGATGCACTGTCAGTAATTACAATGCTGAATAGTCAAAGTAATGCTGAACTGGATGACCTAAGAGTAACACTTCCAGTACCATTCCTGGAGAAAATCTACGGAGATATCAACAGCCTCAGGCTGACCACTGCTTTCTTTGAACTTATTCAAGTTGACATCTGAGGGTGAACGAAGAAGAAGAAGAAGAAGAATTTGATACTGATCACTCATGTGGTACTAATAAGATGGCTGCCTTATATCAACTGTACGAGGGGCGGTCAAAAAGTTTTGCACTTTAGTATGAAGGAGTCAAGGCACGTACCTGGAAATTGGTGTGAACTTTAGTCCTTCTCTATGTATTCACCGCTCAAGGCAATGCACTTCTCCCATCTCTTCTTCACTTTCCTGATGCCCTGATTGCAGAACATTCCCGTCTGGGCCCGGAACCACATCTCCAGTTCAGTAATCAAGTCCTGGTCGTTAGAAAAATGACGTCCACGAAGCGAATTCTTCATGTTTGGAAACAGGAAGAAGTCACTCGGTGCCAAGTCCTGTGAGAATGCTGGATGGGGCATGATTTCATACCCGCACTGCTGGGCAAGGATGATGGAGCCATGAGATGCATGAGCCGGCGCATTGTCCTGAAGCAGACGAACGCCTCTGGACAGCATCCCGCGTCTTTTGCGCTTCATTTCTTCTCTTAACTTCTGGAGAAGGCTTTGGTAGTACATGGAGTTGATAGTACGGCCACGAGGAAGGTATTCGGTGAGTATTACCCCGCGGCAGTCCCAAAAGACGGTGAGCATGACCTTTCCCGCAGAGGGTACCATCTTTGCCTTCTTTGGTGGTGGCGAACAGGAATGTTTCCATTGTTTGCTCTGGTTTTTAGTCTCGGGGTCATAGAAATGCACCCAACATTCGTCCACAGTAACCAGTCTACGAAAAAAATCATCTTCGTCAGCATTGCAAATGTCCAACATCTGTGCGGATGTTTCGGCTCGATGCTCCTTTTGTCCATGACACCGCTTCATACACAACTGAACCAGTTTCCCGCCAATTTCTCTTTCACACTGCACCCCGCGCGCGCCATGTACGTGCGGGAAATGTAAACCAATAGTGTGTCTTTACAATGATACACAGCAATCCCGCCTGTCTTAACGCTTTCTTAGTAAAGTGCAAAACTTTTCGACCGCCCCTCGTAGGAGTGCCAAACATATGAGGAATGGAGAAAGCTTATATAACCATCACTAGCACCAGTCCAGGACAAGCTACATGGAAATATCAGTAACCTGAGGCTGACCACTACATTCTTCGAGTATATTCAAGTCGATGTCTGAAAATGTCCACATAAATAAAAGCAAATTTTATGTTTTACTTCAAGTGAGACGTTAGGTTAAGGACGAATATCAGCTGGCGGACATAATATAAACTTGAGATGTGTTATGATAGTCTTAATAAGCAAAACGTGAAAAAGAGTTGCAGGAAATGGTTGATACAATAGATAGAAAGTGAAAACAAAGGCCTCAGCCTTAATATAAAAAAAGCAGTTAATGGTCATCTAGAAGAAAATTATTCCTCCTGAATGCACTATCAAAGTAAATGGAACAGTTTTAAAACAAGTTAACAGATTCAAGTGCCTAGGCATGTTAATAAAATCAGACAAAAGTGAAGAGTAGAACAGCCCAGGCAAAAGCAGCAGTCTGTTAAACGAAAAGTATTTTTATGCAATAAATCATTGTCAATGGAAGTAAGAAAGAGAGTTCTTAAGTGTTATATAGATCCGATCTTAACATTCGGAAGTAAGCCACAAACAAATAGTAAACAAGTAGGAAATGCACTAGAGGCCACAGAGATGTGATTTTTACAGAAGAATGCTAAGGAAGAAGCTTATTCCTCATGTTAGAAGGAAGCAATTAACTTTCTGGAAGTAGCATATGAGAAGAAGAAGAAAGCTGGAATATATCATGACAACAAGAAAGATTGCAGGAAAAAGAGACAAGAGTATGACAATGAGACAAGAGTATGACAATGAGACAAGAGTATGACAATAAGACAAGATACTGGATAGTGTGACATCATAAGAAGTCAACAACAGAACTGATAAACAATATCGGAGGCAGGAGTTTGTGGAGTGACATGATCACCTCAGCCACTTGAAGGTTCTTGAAGAAGAAGAAATTTAAGGATAACTTACAAGTGGTATTGTCTGATAACTAAGTGAAAGCCCTAAACATGGCAGACAATCAAAATAAATTAATGCTTCAATCAATAAATCAATCAAACCTTGTATGGTGTTGGATTGAGTGCCCTTTTGTGATCTGGTCTTAGAGAGCTCAGAGACGATTTTGCTCTTTCTCTCAGCTCAGTCAGAGTTGGCAAATACTGAACTACCTGCAGAAGAAATTTGCTCAGTTTAATACAGTAACAGTAGTAGCCCCTATTAGTCATAATTGAATATGAAAATTGAGGTGATAGCCTTTAGCTGCTTTTTTTTTCCTGGTGTTTCTTTCAGTGTGTTCTTTTCTCTTCTGCTTGTCCTCTCCAGGATGCGAGCTTGGACACATTTATATGGAGATCAAGCTGTTGCCCATGCAGCATTTTAATCCTCTCCACATAGCCGGTAGATTCAAAGGAATGGCAGTAGCCAGTATTTAATACAAAAGTGTTAAATTTAATTTTTTTTTAAAACAGCAATTTTACAGAACCACCAAAGAAATGTCAAGCTGTCATACAAAGACCTACCACAAGGCAAAATAAAATTGTCAAATGGCAGAAATGGATTAACATGAAAACAGAACTACTATAAATTATCTCTTCATAGAAAAGTACTTTATAATTGAAATAATTTATAGTTTTCTTGCTGTCGTTTATTCAGATTTAGGTTCATTTTACCTTTAGATAACTTGCAAGATACACTGCCTAAAAGAATTGATGAACAATTTAAGAATTAATAAGACCAAAAAAACATAGCTATCTGAGACTGCACTAAAACTACAAACAAGGTATAAAAATGATTTAAAATGCACACAAATAAATACAAAAGTGCATTACAAATATTTTACAATAGAATACCATAGTATATGACACATTGAAGACCATGGACTTCTGATCAAAAGAGTGGCTGAAGTTTATACGTTTCATTGAAAGAAAACTGAGAAAAATAAAAGTCCCACTGAATCTTCTCATAAGACTTAATAGAAAAAGTGGAGATAAAAGATGAAAAAAACAAGAGTAAGAAGATCTTAAAATGCTGAGGAAACAGATACTATATAGAACAATTAGTATCTTGACTAACAGACTACTATATAGAAAAATTAGCATCTTGACTAAAAGACTACTATATAGAACAATTGGCAACTTGACTAACAGACTATAGGAAATAATGACAAGACTATATAATACTAATGAAATTTTAAGTGGAATATTCTATGGGGAAAAAAAAAACTAAATGAAAATCTGTAACATCTTCATTACCTGGATCACTTGAAAGTAACTCATTACAATGAATATTTTTTCTTTTCTTTTATTAAAAGCTGCTGGCTGACATATCTGATTTTGTTGCAGGTAACATATTAAAGCAGCAAGAACAGAAGAGAATCAATCAACAAACAAATTTTATTTTTAAAGTATTGAGAATTGGGACAGCAGGCCTGTCTGACATCCTGCCCTTTGTCTTAATTTTCATCCTTTGTCCTGCTATGCAGTCAACCAGTAAGCAAACAAAAAATTACTTTCTTAGATACTTCTATCATCATCATCAGTTGCCATTTCCACATTGAAAGTCAGCTGCAATGGACCGCCAGTATTTTGTCTCTTGTCTAGATGATGCACTCTGATAGACTCTTTCCTGTCCATCTCAGGATGTTATCTTCCCACTTATAGCACTGTCTTCCTCTTGCATGTTTGCCTTCAACTTTTCCTTCTATTATGGTCTTCTGCAAGGTGTTATGTCTTTTTACATGGCCAAATATTTTAGCCAAGTTTGACCCTCTTCATTAGTTCTCTTTTCATTCCTAGGTTTTCTGGACCCTTTACTTGCTTTCTCTTTCCATGAAACGCGCCCTATTCTTCTATATAGCCACATCTCAAAGGCTTAATTCTCTCTTCTAATTGCTTGTTCACTGTCTATACTTCTGAAGCAGGGGCAAAAAAAATACTACAAACCTGGCCATTCTCATACCCATCTTTACATTTTAAACAAGAACATTCTTGCAACAAAAATAATGAAGTCTCGGGACACTGACGATGAAGAAGAAAAGAACTCAATTTGTGAAATAAAACTGAACCGATCACTACCTTTCCATTCTTCCACCATGTTGTATGCAATGACTTCACAGCTGCTGGTATAACATATGCTCTTTTAGATTCCTGCAGAGATGTATTATTGTTATGATCAAGTTTACTGAATAATTATTCATAGTTGTATGTTTTATGAAAACATGATTGAATGAGAAACACAACAATGATATTATGAATCCTGCAGAGATGTTTGATTATTCTGATCAAGTTGACTGACTAGTTGTATGTTTTATGAAACATGATGAAGATGAGAAACACAACAAAGACTATGAGGTTTTACCTCTTCCTATTCTCTGGGCTGACTGGTTGGCAAAGCAATCTTGATGGTTGAGACACACAGTTGATTTATCAGAGAATTATAGCTGTCATGATCTGTTTCATTTATATTCTTTCATTTCCCGTTAGCTCCTTGTGAAGCATAAGTCTTCAATGAATGTGCACCAAGCTTTCCTGTCCTGTGCCATCCTGTCAGCATCTTTCCACATCTACATTATCTATTTCATGTCTGTCTCCAATTCCATTCTCCATGTGCTTTTAGGTAAAAAAAAGATAAAGGATCCTGTTACATGCCTTTTGAGGCATATTGGGAATACGGTGTTAGGCCCATATTTTCTTGATCATCGGCACACTAGGGGTGATGTGGTCAGCATCATGCCGGCCACCTTAACCTTCCCCGAGTTGCTCTGGTACCCAATTTATGAGGCTGGGTTGACCTTGGAGCCGTTTGCGGTCTAAACATTCCTGCCTCAACTGGGGATTGAACCATGGACCACCGAGCTATGAAGCCAGTGCACTAACCACTGCGCCACCACGGCTCCATGTGCTTTTAGGTCTTCCTCTATTTCTTTTACCCTGGGAATTCCAGAATAAGGCCTGCCTTGCAATGCCACTAACTGGTTTCTTCGGTGTGTGTCCTATTCAAAGCCAGGGACTTTTTCTAACCTCTTGTTCCACTTGTAATTGTCAGGTTCTTCAATCACTTCTACATTGGTGATCTTGTCCAAACATTTCAACCCTTCTCTTATGCACAAGCACCCATACATGAAAGTCAAAACCTTCTTGCCCAATTTAACCGACAGACCCTGTGTCTACGTTGAACAGGATGCGCCTCACCAAAACTAGGCAAAATTTTATTAATTAAAAAAGAATTAACTTCTTGGTTGTTGCTTTTGTTGGTTTCCATGTTTCAGGGCCATACAATAGGAGTGGAGTGACTTGACATTTGAGGTGAAAACTCTTATATTTGTGTTGTACTTGCTTTCTTGTGACTTCCCTTATTTCTTATAATGGATGGGTTTGAAAAAAAATTCGAAAAAAGGTGATTCGTCTTACGAGGACAAAAGACAAAGAAAGTAGTCTACGTTACGGCCACAAGGCCTTCGTCAGGAAAAGAAAGAAAGTGAAGGCTAGATAGGAGATATAAGAACTTAAAGAAATATAAAAATAAAACCTAGGTACTTCCCTGAAGGCGAAGCATGGCTGAAAAGCTTATTTCTTATAGCAGTGAAAGCTCCTCTTGTCATTTGGGTTCTTATATCGATATCACAATCTGTTGCTCCAACTTTGTCTATTTGCTGTCAAGTTTTATTTATATTACCATTCTGAAATTCTAATGTTCAGCATGCAGGTATTATTATAAACAAGTACTTCTGGTTTTAAACTAACAACACATTCTAGAGCACCAGCAATGTAACTACCCCTATAACTGTGTTGACCACCACCTCTTTGGGTGCCCAGCACTTGATGATGTTAGGAGAATGCTCCTTCCTCCGAGGCCAGATAAGTGGAACACCTTGTACGGAGAAACAAAACTACTTGCGAAAACATGCAGATATCACTACATGGCACTGGGTTGAAGGACAGGAGCCAAAGCACTGTTGGAGCAATAACAACAACAACGAAACTGAGAATGTCTCAAATTGACAGGAAAGCTGTCATTGCTTGGATCAATACTGATGTGTGGAATGAAAACTTGTCCACCTTGCCTGTGATTATTTTTTGTATTTAAAAAAAATTTTGTTCTCTGTTTTTAGTTTTAACTGTTAAAGTTAAAAACAAAATTAAAAGTGATTGGGTGGCTTTTTTTATTAGGAAACTAATTTATTAAACTTCGTCATTTCTTGACAGGTTACTTGTGAAGAGTCTGTGAAATCTGAATAAAATAGATTATTGACCTCTATGTGGGACGATTCAAGATAGCTTTCACTCAAAGCACAGTGAAATGTGGGGAGTTTCCGCATTTTCCCGAAAAACTGGCGCGAATGTTTCAAACACACTGACCAACATATCAGGAAAACACTGAAAGGCATGAATGTTCTTTTAATGGGTGTTTAACATAGCTTTGAATCAAAGAACAGTAAAATGCGTGCTGTTGCAATTTTTTCCCAAAAAGCTGATGTGACTGTTTCGTATTTTCAAAGGGACATCGCAAGAAAACTTTTATTGGGATTCTCAACTATTTAAAAACACTACCAGGGCTCCTAATTTGGACTTTACCTTGACATTTCTGCTCAATGTTTTTATTAGCTCTTTTCTAAAGCAACTGTTAATTGCTGATAAATCGTCTATCTGTGCTTTATGAATTGTAAAATAAAGGTAAAAGAACAAATGATAAGGATGTCAAAATCAAATTAGATACTATCACAGGAACTCTAGTTTTTAAAAAAGTTTTTAAATTGTAGAATTGTTATACATTAGACAGTCTCTGAAGGACCGAGGACTAGTTTGGAACCAGGTCAGAAGGAAGACAGCCGATTGGATAGTGTGGCGCACTCTCTGGCAAACCTCTACACCTCAGGGTAGAAGAGGGACAACTAAGTAAGTAAGAATTTTATTCCACATGTAGTTCCCAGGGATCTCTGAAGAGACAAAGAAAGTAAAGGACAACAACACCGTCAGGCATGTCATATAAGGCAAGGTTCTGCATGGGGCAGGCAAGTCCACCATGTAAAGCAAACTGTCCCAGAATGCACTGCTGCAAGAGCAAGTGAATGCCTGGTGGTGCAGGCTTCCTGCAAAGGGGCCACAGGCGGTCATGGATTCATGCTCCAAAAGCAGCAAAAAGTAAAATGATGATTATGTTATCTTTATCTCAGTACCATTTTAAAATAGTGCATACAATTTAGACAAGTGGTCCTCAAACTTTTTTGAGTACTGACCCCTCCATGGAATCCTTGATCCTTAATCGACGCATGGCAAAAAATCTACATATATTAAAGACAGTGTCGCGTTGTTTCTATGTTCTTAATACAAATCCGCATGCCTTATTATTACTTAATGAATTTTGGCAGAGTTTCTCTTTAGGTACTGGGGGATAGCGCTGTGGGCTTATTTCATAATTTAATTTTGTAATTATGACAAGAGAATTGTTTAAAGTTTTCCGTAAAATGAATGCATGCCTTTCATATTTCAGGGGTCATAATCAAGGGAGAGAGAAATTCTACAGAAACCAAGGGATGTAACACAAATGTTAAAACTATTATTTTATGTTTGTGATTAATAACCATATGTTTGCATATTTTACAACATAATTGAAAATGTTTAATTACACACTTTTAATTTAAGGGGAAATAGAAAAAAAGCCCAGTTTTATGTAGCACTTCCGTTTTTTAAACTAATTAATTTTAATGGAACTGATTTTGCCACGTGGATTCTAACTGCCTCAGAGCTGTACATATATTAAAAACCAGCGAATGTTCCTTGTGGATAAACATTTGAAGTTTTTTTTTTTTTTTTTTTCGTACGCCCGCTAATACTCGAGGCGAAATCTCAGGTTATTACTAATGTCTAACCTGACATTGATTTTACGTGAGTATCCCTTTTTTCTTGTACAGAGACAGGTGTCCCTCGCCATTCAGGCAAATACTCTCCGATTTCGGAGGTACCCATTGCAGCTGGGTCGGCTCAGGAGCCGCCAATCCCTGGTCGACGACACTCCTTCAAATGTCCTCGCCAGGTCTCGAGTTAATCCAGTCCAATTCCCGGTCGACGAAAAATCCTCAAATGCCGTCGCCCGGGTTTGATCCTGAATCACCCGGTCGCCAGAGCGGTGTTGTAACCACTACGCTAGCGCGGCTCCCTAACATTTGAAGTAAGCAACGCTTCTCGGCCTTTTGGCTAAGATCAAAGTGTCTTAGCCAGAGCCGGGATCACACAAAATTTACACATATAACTCAATAAAGTCAATAAACCTCACTTTGAGCCCCAGAAGGGGTATTAAAAAAAAAAAAAAGTGTGTTTAATTTTAATGACAATGTAACTAGATTTTGAGTTTTTTTTTTTTAATTTTTACAATAATTTGGTTTTCACCACTTTGGGAAAAAAAAAAAAAAGAATAAGCTGGTGCCAAAGATATAAAAGTGAAATCTGTGAATTTTTGCCTCAGAGCATTACACCTCTGGAGACACTTTCAGAAAATTTGACTGACCACCAATATGCAAGTTGTGTATTGTACATAAGCGTAAAGGCCGAATCAAGGGCAATAATCAGAATGACAAAAAATATAAATATATATTTTTTTTTTGCAAATAACTACGCCAATAGTTATATTATTTTACAATGCAATTAAAAATGTTTAATAACACTTTAAAACTTTAAGTGAAAATTAAAAGAAAAGAAAAGTATGTAGCATTTCTGTTTTTTTTTTTAATATGTAAATTTCATATAATTTACATAGTCTAGGTTGAAACTGACGCGCATCACCAAAGAAATGCCAAAACGAAGTAAAATTCGTTTTATTTTTTAAAAAAAAGAAAAACTACCTCGAAGCTAAACAATACACCAGGTCTACTTTATTTGGACATGTGTCTTAACGTAATTGACGTCATCCGTGTGTCCAGGTTGAGTGAGTCGCATCTCGCCAAAAAGAGAAACTTTTATTTTTTTTAAATGCAGTTCAACACAATCGCTAGGTCTTTTATATTAGAAGTATGTATCACAGATAATAATGTTTATTTTTACAAGCAACAACGTATATATGTTTGAAAAAATCGTGCTACAAAAAACAGTAGTAAACACGTTAAAAGAGAAAGATGAGTTGGACTATTCTTTCTTGGTGCGCCAGGTCAGAAAGGGAAAATCTGTTTTATTAATTTGCTTCTTACTAAAACTCGGAAGCAGAATAAAATTGCTTTTGCGGTTCTATCATAAGAGTATTTTAATTTTATACATGCGTTAATATACTTACTTACTTAGTCGTTCCCCTTCTACCGTGAGGTGTAGAGGTTTGGAAGAGAGAGCGCCAGACTATCCTATCGGCTGTCTTCCTCCTGGCCTGGTTCCATTCTAGTCCTCGGTCCTTCAAAGATTGTCTAATGTTGTCCTCCCAGCGGACTCTGGGTCGTCCTGGGGGTCTGGATCCCTGGCTCTTTGTTTCCCATGCTTGTCGTGGTAGCCGATCTTCTCCCATTCTGCAGACATGGCCAAACCATCTTAGTTGGGACTGTTCTACTTGGGTCTGCAGGGGGTGGGATTTTAGGCTTTGACGTATCGTCTGGTTGCGGACCATGTCTCTTCTTGTTACTTCAACCACCTTCCTCAGATACCTCATTTCTGAGGTTTGGATCTGGCTTTTATGGGTTGTAGTCATTGCCCATGACTCGCATCCATATGTCGAGACTGGGACATAGGTGGAGCGGTAAACACCCATCTTCGTTTTCTTACCAACCTCTCTCTTGCTGAGGAATCCTCGATTTATGGCCTGAAAAAGTCTCCCAGCTACTGCTTTTCGAGTGGCCAACTCTTCTTTGATGCCTCCCTTTCGGTCTATAATAGCTCAGAGATATTTAAAGTGGTCGACCTGCTCCAGGACCTGTTCTCCCAGCTTAATATGATGTCTTCTTTCTTCTCGTGATATCACCATGGATTTTGTTTTAGAGCTGCTTATGACCATCCCTCTCTTCTCCAGCTCTTCCTTCCAGACTTGCAGGTTGGATTGGAGATGTGCCTCTGATTTAGCAATCAGGGCAACATCATCAGCAAATGCCAGCTCTGAAATACATACCTGTCTCATCTTCCAGTATGCCACTGAATACTTTCTTGTTCTCTCCTTGCGTTAATATAACGGATGGAAATTGTGTCTTGGATGAACAAAGCGTGCCATGACAAAATGATGCAAACTTTAAAAACATAACGAAACTTTACAAAGCATTTTCTTGCCTTTCCAATAGTTCAACTGTAGCAGACTTGCCCAGAAAGATACAGATTGACATAAATAACCCTCCAATCAATATTAAACGCGTGCAAGTATAAACAGAGCTTCAGAACAACAAAACAATCTGAATAACAACTAAAACATAAATAAATCATCAAGAGGAATATTTCAGTGCAGCAAAAAGAATATAAACAATCCAGAAAAGATATCAAAGAACATAATAAGCATCTTGGTTTACGAAACAATGTATGTGTTTGAAGGGGGTGTGCTACAAAGATAAGTAGTAAACATGTTTAAAAAAGAAAATGGTGGACTATTCCTTCTTGGTGCGCCAGATCGAATGAAAAAATATGCCTTATTAATTTGCTTCTTGCAAAAACTCTGAAACAAAATGAAATCCCACTTTCGGTGGAACCATAAGGAATAATAGTATTTTGTGCGGCTTGCATTTGCAATTACTGTAAACAATACATGACGGTAGTCACTTAAAGCAGTGGTCACTAACTTAAACGAAAATTCATTTTCACTCGAATTTCAAAATATTATAGTTTGATTTTTACATTTCCTAAAACGTTAATAGGAAAACGCGGGCAACGGCGGGTACTTACAGCTAGTAAATAAATAAAATACAGAAGTGATTATAGAGGCGCAATAAATTAACACCTTTTTATTGAACTTGTTAAATTTATTACTGGGAAGGATATGGCTGATATATATTAACAAGGGTCATTAATATCTGGTTGAAGACTGGTGAGTTTTAATCTTCCAGGTTCAGGTAACCCCTGATCGACCCTCTGGGGCTTATCAACTCCCTGGATGTCGATATCAAACCTGGAGGTCAATATCGACCACTCTGGTGGCCCCTGATTTAGACCATTTATAAACGACAGGCAGGAAAAAAAAAAAGAAATATACCACCCATAAAGATAAAGATGTCACCTTTAACAAACATGAAGATAATGACAAATCAAACCTGAATTGGATGCCTACATAAAACACGCTGTCCAACTTGTGGGGGTAGTTCTGATGAATCTTGTAATAAATCAACCAGTGCTGTACCTTTATAAGGAGTAATATCAAATGCTACATTCATATAATATACGTAAGCTTGAATATAAAGTTACACATATAAAGGTACTTTCATAAGTTAAGTTTATATAAAATCAAACATCATAGCGAAAATAACAGTGTTTTGTCAATCAGATGTTAAAGATGTGTTTTACCAACCTTAAAAGATGTTTATCAATACAAATAAGATTTTCTTTGAATGGGATTTAACATGAGCCTCTGCCATCTCAGATTTATGGCTCATGATATTACAAATCTGTATTTGAGGACAGTATAATGAAATGTCAAATTGTAAGAAAACCAGGCTCACAATTTAGTAATTTAACTGTGTTGAGACAAGGCCATCACATACTCTAAAGACATTTACAACAACTTTTCTTTAATCAAAGACCTATAACATTTCTTAGCTGAGGAGCTTCATTTCTTAAACAGTGCAAACAATTTTATGTGGCAAACTGGCAGTTTTTGCCACCAGTGCACTTTGGACCAGTACCACAGTTTTGTCACTTTATTTTGTATTTGCTACATTACAATAATGTGTAGGATTGTATGCAATGTAATACTATGGCATAAATATTAATATTACAATACTTTTGAAAACATAATATTTTTGGCTCTCTTGAGTGATATTTATTTTTAGTGAATTCTGGTACAATTTTTAAACTACGTGTTATGGGGCCTGGTTTTAGGTAGTGCTGTTATGGTATTGTGTTGACCAAGACTGTATGAGTGCCCAATATCAACAGCTGCAACAGCTCATGAACACAACCAGAGCCCAGTAACCATTGCTCTCAAAACCTGCATGTATTTTTTTGCCGATCTATTTAATAATGATAACATTTCACAGACATATATACATATAGCAATGTACAGTTCATCCATTCACACCATACTCTGCATAATTCCAATACTACTCAACACGCGTTGCCTGCACAGGTCCCATTCACAACAAAGATCAGTGTCTCACAATATTCCGTAGTCAGGTTCTGATTGACAAACTGTTCTTGTTTATTCTTGGATACATTTAATAGACTCTTATACATTTTCATTATCTTCATGCATGTAGTATTAAATCCAACTATTGAACATAAAGTATTACTTCACTGGGACCATTCCAATCAACCACTATTCACATTCCACTTATGTTCCCCATGAAGGCTACATTTGGACTGCTCTCATTACTAGAGTAGACAATCACACGTCACATCTCCTATCAATGTACATTCTTAGCACTGCTGATGCATTTTAGTGCAACAAACTCAATAAAATGTAATTTCCAGTTTCCTACACCAAATGCAATCATAAACACTAAATTATTATTTCTTTCAAGAACAGCTAAGACATCTAATGATGAGATTCTGAAAGAGGATGGGGAAGAGATAAATCATTTGTAAAGGATGAGAAGAGAACAATCACAATTTATAGAACATGTTCTAAGAAAGGAAAATTGTAATACATAATAACAACAGGGAAATATTCAGGGAAGAACAGAGAGAGGAAGATAGAAAGAGAAAACACTTGACTGACTAACAGCATTGCACTGGAAGAAATATCAAAAGAACTCAGTCAATAAAACAGCTAGTGGGGTTGTGGAGAGAAAAGATCATCCATGCCACCTGGCACAGTACTTGATGATGATGATTGTTTCTTTCTTTACTTGAAACTTGTCATGGACTGGTAGACAATGGCCTGCAGAACAACATATGTCTGCATACCACCACTCTAGGTCGCACTATTTTAAAACATACACACAAAAAATAAAAAAAAATGTGTTTCACGATTTTCTCTAAAGCAAACAGAAAACAAAAACCCAATTTTGTAGTTTAATATCAACATACAATTTTTAGTCTACCAATTATGAAAAAAAAAAAAAAAGTGCACAAGCACACACATACACATGTGCCCGTGCATGACCCAACACATACCATCAGCACCGTACAGTCTGTACACATCTTTCCTGCCTGGTATTGTGACTTTCTCAACATCTTCACTAAGCTTTATCCTTGCTTTTTTGTTGATTTCTACAAGCTGAAGAATTAAGGTCAATAAAGGTCACAGTATCTAAGGCATTGTTATTATTTATTATCTCCACCATCTCATTACAATGCTAACCTAGGGACTTCCATGTTAAAAGAGACAATCTTATAAAAACATGGAAGTGCCACATGAACCAAAAATCTGGATATGATACAGAAGATGTTAAAACATATTTAAATAACTGGCCAGGACGTGAATGGTGCCAAAAACAGACAAACAAATACAGGCTAGGTCACAGATGCTGCTAAGAGATAAAGAGAATCTAGCAAGGATGTGGATGATGCTAAACCAGGTAAAGGAATATAGGCAAGACAAGGAAGATGCTAAAAGGATACAGACGAACTAGCTAGGGCATGGAAGATGCTTAAAGTTATCAAGAAATACTAGTTAGGCCAGGATTAATGCCAAAAGAAACAAAGAAATACTGACTAGGGCATCAATGATGCTAAAATAGACACAGAAAAAAATCTGACTAGATGTAAGGATCAGAAAACTGGATGGCAGGTAAAGAATAAATAAACATCAGTAGGACTTTAAAAGTCCTCCTTAGCAACAGATGAGAAAATGAAAACTGAGACATCTTGAACATCGTTCAAGGAACTGATATTTTTTTTTTTTTTTCGTACGCCCGCTAATACTCGAGGCGAAATCTCAGGTTATTATTTTATGTCTAACCTGACATTGATTTTACGTGAGTATCCCTTTATTTCTTGTACAGAGACAGGTGTCCCTCGCCATTCAGGCAAATACTCGCCGATTTCGGAGGTACCCATTGCAGCTGGGTCGGCTCAGGAGCCGCCAGTCCCTGGTCGACGACACTTCTTCAAATGTCCTCGCCAGGTCTCGAGTTAATCCAGTCCAAATCCCGGTCGACGAAAAATCCTCAAATGCCGTCGCCCGGGTTTGATCCTGTATCACCCGGTCGCCAGAGCGGTGTTGTAACCACTACGCTAGCGCGGCTCCCTGGTACTGATATAAATCCTACAAGGATCTAGGAAAGGGGAAGGCATAACAAAAATGAGAGATGGATCAAGAGATGAAGTAATTGTCAGAGAAACAACATGAATGGAAGCATCTTGCTTCTAGTTTATGTACTCCTAAGAGTCAGGGACACTAACTAATGCTGACCCCACAACTCTAGGGAAAAGAGAAGATAAATTATATGACAATGGGGAATAAGTAGAGAACTGATGAAATGTCCTAACAACATAAATTTCTTATAAATCTTGAATACATAATGAGGAATAAGTAGAGAAATGATGAAATGGCCTAAAAACATAAATTTCTTATAAATCTTGAATACATAGTGAGGAATAAGTAGAGAACTGATGAAATGGCCTAGCATCATCAACATTTTTCCTGAATATTAAATGAGAAATAAGTAAAGAAATGATGAAATGGCCTATACATATTTCTTACAAATCTTGAATGAAAAATAAGGAATAAGTAGAGAATTTATGAAACAGCCTTACAATATACATATTTCACAAATTCTGAATATAAAATCCAGTGGACTCTTGACTAAACAGCTTGACGGTCTAGATTTTGCCAATGACCTGGCTATCCTTCCCATAACTGTAATCAGATGCAAGACAAAATGAAAATACTTGACAAGAGGTCACAGCTAGTGGGTCTGAAAATACAGTTAGAAAACAAAGATAATGAGAAATGCAGGAAACTGTAACATTATTGCTCTTAAAGAAACACCCCTACAAGATGTAGAATCATAGCACCTACCTTGGCAGCAATATAGATACGTTTGGAGGGACAGACAAGGATATCAAAACTAGAATACAAAAGGCTAGAGGAGCTTTCATTGCACTGGGAAACATATGGAGATCACAAGAAATCAGGTCCAACACACAAGTTTGAATTGTCATTTCAAATGTCAAGTCAGTCCTATTGTATGGCTCTGAAACATTTAGAACAACAAAAACAACAACCAAAAAGTACAGACTTTCAAAAATGGGTGCTTGGGTAGAACAGAAGGATTGAAGTGGTATGACAAGATCACTAATGTGGAACTGATGACAAGAACTAGACAAGTGCCAGTGGGACAAGAGATGACAAGAACTAGACAAGTGCCAGTGGAACAAGAGATGACAAGAACTAGACAAGTACCAGTGGAACAAGAGATGACAAGAACTAGACAAGTGCCAGTGGAACAAGAGATGACAAGAACTAGACAAGTGCCAGTGGAACAAGAGATGACAAGAACTAGACAAATGCCAGTGGAACAAGAGATGACAAGAACTAGACAAGTGCCAGTGGAACAAGAGATGACAAGAACTAGACAAGTGCCAGTGGAACAAGAGATGACAAGAACTAGACAAGTGCCAGTGGAACAAGAGATGACAAGAACTAGACAAGTGCCAGTGGAACAAGAGATGACAAGAACTAGACAAGTGCCAGTGGAACAAGAGATGACAAGAACTAGACAAGCGCCAGTGGAACAAGAGATGACAAGAACTAGACAAGTGCCAGTGGAACAAGAGATGACAAGAACTAGACAAGTGCCAGTGGAACAAGAGATGACAAGAACTAGACAAGTGCCAGTGGAACAAGAGATGACAAGAACTAGACAAGTGCCAGTGGAACAAGAGATAACAAGAACTAGACAAGTGCCAGTGGAACAAGAGATGACAAGAACTAGACAAGTGCCAGTGGAACAAGAGATGACAAGAACTAGACAAGTGCCAGTGGAACAAGAGATGACAAGAACTAGACAAGTGCCAGTGGAACAAGAGATGACAAGAACTGGACAAGTGCCAGTGGAACAAGAGATGACAAGAACTAGACAAGTGCCAGTGGAACAAGAGATGACAAGAACTAGACAAGTGCCAGTGGAACAAGAGATGACAAGAACTAGACAAGCGCCAGTGGGACAAGAGATGACAAGAACTAGACAAGTACCAGTGGAACAAGAGATGACAAGAACTAGACAAGTGCCAGTGGAACAAGAGATGACAAGAACTAGACAAGTGCCAGTGGAACAAGAGATGACAAGAACTAGACAAGTGCCAGTGGGACAAGAGATGACAAGAACTAGACAAGCGCCAGTGGAACAAGAGATGACAAGAACTAGACAAGTGCCAGTGGAACAAGAGATGAGAAGCCCTTGGAGATGGATAGGACACACACTGAGAAAACTTGTTAATAGCATTACCAGACAGTCTTTGTTCTGGAATCCCCAGGGTAAGAGAGGCAGAGAAAAAGAGAACTGGAGACAGACAATGACAAGAAAAGACCTTGAGCAGACAGCATGGGACAGGAAGACTTGGCATAAGTTTGTTGAAGGCCTATGCTCCTTGGGGAGTTGAAGGTGAAAGAAGAAGACAGAAATGATAAAATAGCCTATCAACATAATTTTTCTTTTTTAAACAGCATAAAGTCCTTTATAAACCTTGAACACACCCTGAATCCACAATGAGAAGTAAGCAAAGAAAGGATGAAATTATGTAACAACATCTATCCATCACAAACCTTGAATACACAACCTAGGGCTGGCTGTTTCTGACATGTAACAAGGTGGGTACCAATGCCATAGCAGTTGATGGTATGGCCCTGAAAAATGCAAAAAGAGTGATGTCTGAGAAACATCCAGCAGATATTTTACATTCGTGATGTGCCCATTCTAAAAACGTATGACAAATACGCGCCAGTTGTGAACAATGGCAATACACATGTGAAAGACATTGCCAGTGGAACAAGAATGACAATCACTGCAAGAGCAGAGCACAGTGAACAAGAGATGACAAAACTAGCGGCAGTGGTGGCTCCATGCTCCATAAGGAATGCAATGGAAAATGATTGACTGATTGATCCTAAACCTGAAAATATCTTCAACAAGAGATGACAAGAACTAAACAAATGCCTTTGGACTCAAGAGATGACTGACTGAACTAGACAAGTGCCAGTTCAACCCAATCACTGACTGATTTGATTCAAAACTAGACATAGTCTTCAACCCATTTATCAAGACTGATTGACAAACCTAGACAATATCTGCCAGTGGGACAAGAGACTGACAAGAACTAGACAAGTACCTTCAACCCATTGGGATCACTGACTGATGACTAAACATGAAAAAATACCTTCAACCCATTTATCACTGACTGATTGACAAGAACTGAAAATATCTTCAAACCCATTTATCACAAGAGAATGGGGACCTGAAAATATCTTCAACCCATTTATCACTGACTGATTGATTCTAAACCTGAAAATATCTTCAACCCATTTATCACTGACTGATTGATTCTAAACCTGAAAATATCTTCAACCCATTTATCACTGACTGATTGATCCTAAACCTGAAAATATAGACAAGCGCCATTTGGAATCACTGACTGATTGACTAAACCTGAAAATATCTTCAACCCATTTATCACTGACTGATGGATTCAAAACATGAAAATAGTCAACCCATTTAACACTGACTGATTGATTCTAAAACCTGATATCTTCAACCCATTTATCAGTGGAACTGAGATGATTCAAAACCTGAAAATATAGTTCAACCCATTTATCACTGACTGATGATTCAAAACCTGAAAAATCTTCAACCCATTTATCACTGACTGATTGATTCTAAACCTGAAAATATCTTCAACCCATTTATCACTGACTGATTGATTCTAAACCTGAAAATATCGTCAACCCATTTATCACTGACTGATTGATTCTAAACCTGAAAATACCTTCAACCCATTTATCACTGACTGATTGATTCTAAACCTGAAAATATCTTCAACCCATTTATCACTGACTGATTGATTCTAAACATGAAAATATCTTCAACCCATTTATCACTGACTGGTTGATTCTAAACCTGAAAATATCTTCAACCCATTTATCACTGACTGATTGATTCTAAACCTGAAAATATCTTCAACCCATTTATCACTGACTGATTGATTCTAAACCTGAAAATATCTTCAACCCATTTATCACTGACTGACTCTAAACCTGAAAATATCTTCAACCCATTTATCACTGACTGATTGATTCTAAACCTAAAAATATCTTCAACCCATTTATCACTGACTGATTGATTCTAAACCTGAAAATATCTTCAACCCATTTATCACTGACTGATTGATTCTAAACCTGAAAATATCTTTGACTCATTTATCACTGACTGACTGATTCTAAACATGAAAATATCTTCAACCCATTTATCACTGACTGATTTATTCTAAACCTAAAATATCTTCAACCCATTTATCACTGACTGATTGATTCTAAACCTGAAAATATCTTCAACCCATTTATCACTGACTGATTGATTCTAAACATGAAAATACCTTCAACCCATTTATCACTGACTGATTGATTCTAAACCTGAAAATACCTTCAACCCATTTATCACTGACTGATTGATTCTAAACCTGAAAATATCTTCAACCCATTTATCACTGACTGATTTATTCTAAACCTGAAAATGTCTTCAACCCATTTATCACTGACTGATTGATTCTAAACCTGAAAATATCTTCAACCCATTTATCACTGACTGATTGATTCTAAACCTGAAATATCTTCAACCCATTTATCACTGACTGATTGATTCTAAACCTGAAAATATCTTCAACCCATTTATCACTGACTGATTGATTCTAAACCTGAAAATATCTTCAACCCATTTATCACTGACTGATTGATTCTAAACCTGAAAATATCTTCAACCCATTTATCACTGACTGATTGATTCTAAACCTGAAAATATCTTCAACCCATTTATCACTGACTGATTGATTCTAAACCTGAAAATATCTTCAACCCATTTATCACTGACTGATTGATTCTAAACCTGAAAATATCTTCAACCCATTTATCACTGACTGATTGATTCTAAACCTGAAAATATCTTCAACCCATTTATCACTGACTGATTGATTCTAAACCTGAAAATATCTTCAACCCATTTATCACTGACTGATTGATTCTAAACCTGAAAATATCTTCAACCCATTTATCACTGACTGATTGATTCTAAACCTGAAAATATCTTCAACCCATTTATCACTGACTGATTGATTCTAAACCTGAAAATATCTTCAACCCATTTATCACTGACTGATTGATTCTAAACCTGAAAATATCTTCAACCCATTTATCACTGACTGATGAATTCTAAACCTGAAAATATCTTCAACCCATTTATCACTGACTGATTGATTCTAAACCTGAAAATATCTTCAACCCATTTATCACTGACTGATTGATTCTAAACCTGAAAATATCTTCAACCCATTTATCACTGACTGATTGATTCTAAACCTGAAAATATCTTCAACCCATTTATCACTGACTGATTGATTCTAAACCTGAAAATATCTTCAACCCATTTATCACTGACTGATTTATTCTAAACCTGAAAATATCTTCAACCCATTTATCACTGACTGATTGATTCTAAACCTGAAAATATCTTCAACCCATTTATCACTGACTGATTTATTCTAAACCTGAAAATATCTTCAACCCATTTATCACTGACTGATTGATTCTAAACCTGAAAATATCTTCAACCCATTTATGACTGACTGATTGATTCTAAACCTGAAAATATCTTCAACCCATTTATCACTGACTGATTGATTCTAAGCCTGAAAATATCTTCAACCCATTTATTACTGACTGATTTATTCTAAACCTGAAAATATATTCAACCCATTTATCACTGATTGATTGATTCTAAACCTGAAAATATCTTCAACCCATTTATCACTGACTGATTGATTCTAAACCTGAAAATATCTTCAACCCATTTATCACTGACTGATTGATTCTAAACCTGAAAATATCTTCAACCCATTTATCACTGACTGATTGATTCTAAACCTGAAAATATCTTCAACCCATTTATCACTGACTGATTCTAAACCTGAAAATATCTTCAACCCATTTATCACTGACTGATTGATTCTAAACATGAAAATATCTTCAACCCATTTATCACTGACTGATTGATTCTAAACATGAAAATATCTTCAACCCATTTATCACTGACTGATTGATTCTAAACATGAAAATATCTTCAAACCATTTATCACTGACTGATTGATTCTAAACCTGAAAATATCAACCCATTTATCACTGACTGATTGATTCTAAACATGAAAATATCTTCAACCCATTTATCACTGACTGATTGATTCTAAACCTAAAATATCTTCAACCCATTTATCACTGACTGATTGATTCTAAACATGAAAATATCTTCAACCCATTTATCACTGACTGATTGATTCTAAACATGAAAATTTCTTCAACCCATTTATCACTGACTGATTGATTCTAAACCTGAAAATATCTTCAACCCATTTATCACTGACTGATTGATTCTAAACCTGAAAATATCTTCAACCCATTTATCACTGACTGATTGATTCTAAACCTGAAAATATCTTCAACCCATTTATCACTGACTGATTGATTCTAAACCTGAAAATATCTTCAACCCATTTATCACTGACTGACTGATTCTAAACATGAAAATATCTTCAACCCATTTATCACTGACTGATTGATTCTAAACATGAAAATATCTTCAACCCATTTATCACTGACTGACTGATTCTAAACATGAAAATATCTTCAACCCATTTATCACTGACTGATTGATTCTAAACCTGAAAATATCTTCAACCCATTTATCACTGACTGATTGATTCTAAACCTGAAAATATCTTCAACCCATTTATCACTGACTGATTGATTCTAAACCTGAAAATATCTTCAACCCATTTATCACTGACTGATTGATTCTAAACATGAAAATACCTTCAACCCATTTATCACTGACTGATTGATTCTAAACCTGAAAATATCTTCAACCCATTTATCACTGACTGATTGATTCTAAACCTGAAAATGTCTTCAACCTATTTATCACTGACTGATTGATTCTAAACCTGAAAATATCTTCAACCCATTTATCACTGACTGATTCTAAACATGAAAATATCTTCAACCCATTTATCACTGACTGATTGATTCTAAACATGAAAATATCTTCAACCCATTTATCACTGACTGATTGATTCTAAACATGAAAATATCTTTGACCCAATAATCATCATCTTCATTTTCCTTTGCACTCTTTACAGCCTAGCAGTCCCATGCTCTTGTAAATGGTGTTTTTTTTTCAAACATGATAAAGCCAGTAAGGTTGCCAGTCTCAAACACAACATCAAACTTGACCGCCTCGAACAACATGTCTGAAGGTGCAGTAGTCCTTTCCTTGTCTATTCAGAGACCCCGGGAACTACATGAAGTGACCCATTTATAAAACCTGTTAATTCATGCCTTTATGTGACTTGCACTATGCCATAACACTGGATGATGTGATCCTGAAAAATGCAGCACTATTGATGCTCCCTCCATATGGAGTAAAAAGGAAAATGACCATGACCCATCACATACTTTCCTTGGGAGTCTCTTAGGTAACAAATATTACAAGGTTTTTAAAAACTTGAAATTAGAATCCAATGCAATGCTAAAATGTTTGAAATTAAAACAGTCATTGTCCTTGTACTCCTGTGTCCTGTGTCATCCACTTAAGCCTTTCCACATCTTTATTTCTTTCATTTCTGTCTCCGGTTCTCTTCTCCATGTGTTTTTTCAATCTCCATCTATCTCTCTTAATCTGTGGATTCCAGAATAAGGACTGCCTTACAATGCTATCAACAGGTTCCATCAATATGTGCCCTATCCATCACCATAAGTTATATTTCACTAGCCAAACATAATTACTTTCAGTAAACCTTCTCCTATTGAACATTTTACTAACTAATACAATTTTTTTTAAATCTGTGCCACTAAAAACTAGTTTAAGGAACAATTAAGGTTCATTTCTGTCACTGAGTCCAGTGGTAACCATTGTTAACTGTCTGATAAACATAGTTATTGTTACTGTTACTGTCAATCAGAATCAACACCACAGCACTCTGGGGTAACCCATAGGTACTCAGTTTCCCTCAACAAATGTCGAAGAGTATCAATGCTAATTGTTCCTGTAGCGCTGGTCGTATAAGGATAGATGCATCCTCTAATATGTCCATCCCTGCTAGCTTGATGTCAAATTCCAACAGTCTTAGCCTTGTTCATTCATCGAATGCAGTATCATTCTCTAACAGGTGATCATCAATCGTCCTTAGTATCTCTCCCTTATACATATGGGTGCTTTCAAAGCTAGTCTGTCAGCTCTCTCATTGCCACATACCCCTGCATGACCAGGACAGTAAATACACACCAGTTCCTGAAGACTGGAGGCTTCTATGAATGTTTTCCATTCATGCAGTAGCCATCCATTTTGGACCTTCTGAGGCATGGACTGAGAGTCTGGCACAATAACTGCCCTGGTCAATGGAGTTTCAGACAGCCACCTTGGGCTTGCAGTAGCTGCCTCTATTGGTACACATATGAATATCTGTTTGGTGAGAGGTCAGTATGGCATACATTTGAACCAATAGGTGCAGGGGAAAACTGTATGCAAATATTTTGTAGACAAGAAACAACTGTGTTTTCTGGTTCAACAAGTGCAACAATTAAAATGTGTAGCTTGATTATTAAATGCAGAATTCTTCTAGCAGTGCAAGTAATCAAAAGTAAACTATTCATTAACTAACTTACAATCTGTCTGTTGCATTCACCGTGAAGGAGAATGGAGAATAGCAAGTTTTAAGCCGTACATCTTATAGGTGTATGGGAACGAGGTATCGCGCTACTTCCATGATGTACTCGGTACGGCACAGCGACAAAAATTGTCAAGATTTATGTCGTACGGCGTACGTCATAATGGTGCTGAAAGGGTTAACTGGAAAATGTAATTCCTCTTATCCAGTAAAAAATTTGCCAAAAATAAAGTTTCAGAGACTTGTATGTGCCTTTAAACCACACCATAATGTGGATATTGTGTAAAAACACTGAAAACTCATCATCTTCTTGTATTATTAGTAAAAGTTAACAAAAGAGTGTAAGGAGCACTTTTACAGAATCATACAATTGCAACCACTAAAGTATCAGCATGCAAGTTTATCCTAAGGACAAAGCCCAACAAAAGGGGATCTACTGAGTTTTTACAGATGTAACTTATTTTTCTCACAGAACTTGCTTACCAGTTATAGGACAAGTAAAACATGGAAAATAATACAATATTCGGTGGGTAGATAGATATCTGCTGATTTTTACAAATATCTGGTTTACAATTAAGCAAATTTTCATGCTTGGTGATTTCATTTAGGTTTCTTCTTCTTCGTACACTCTCAGACGTCCACTTGAATGTTCTCAAAGAAAGCAGTAGTCAGTTTGAGGCTATTTGAATCCCCGTAAAGCTTTTCCACGAAAGGAGCTGGCGTCGGCCATATGCACTTTCTCTGTACCACATATAAGGGGCAACTTTGAAGCAGATGTTCAGCAGTCATTTTATCAGTGCCACAGTTACACTGATCAGTAGTTCCTATCTTTAGCTTGTTGAATAGATGGTATCTCAATTTGTTGTGGTCAGTGAGTAGTCTGAAGATTACCACTTGTTCTCTTCTGTGGAGCTGGTAGTAAGCATCATTCTGTGTGTGCCCTGGATGTTCTACATTCCATTTGTTTCTGTAACTGTTCTGATAAAACTCTTTGCCTCCTCAAAAGTTATGCTTGCATCAGGCTGAGGTAGATGTGAACCTTCTTTTGCCATTCTGTCAGCCTCTTCATTGCCGGCGATGTTACAATGAGATGGGATCCACTGGATCACAACACTTTTGAATCGTTGACAAAGTTTGTGGAGCACTACTCTGAGATCATCCAGGTCTGTATTATTTTGTCTTTTCAACTTTGCAATTACTGACTGTGCATCAGTAAAGAAAGCAACTTGTCTCTCTGCCATTTCTTCTGTCAATATAACCTCTGCTGCAGTTTTCAAGGCCTCTGCCTCTGCTCTGAAGTTGCTGGAGAATCGTCCTGTCGCCACTGACAGCCTTTTTTCTGCACCAGTGCTTAAGGTCAGAAAAACACCCCTGCCTCCATTTTCTGTTGCATTTGTTGCTGATCCATCTGTGTATGCATGGGTTCAGGTGTTGCATGGATAATGTTTCTCTATGTATTTTGTCGCTATGGATTTTCTATCTGTTGCAGTTTGGCTCTTTTTACTTTCAATTCCAGGAATGTTTTCTATCATATTAGGGAATTCATAAAAATCTGTAAACAATTACGAAAACTACAGCTTACTTTGTGCAAACACCTACAGGATGAAAATTGGAAAAAAATTTCAAGTGTGTTTTTCCAATTCGATTTTGTTTCAAACTGGAAGCTTGTGTGCAGTGTAGATGGGTTTAACAGTGGATATTTCATCTATGGATACTGCTCTCATTTGTGGTTTGGTTGATTCTACAAAATTACTTCGTTTGAGTCTTTGCCTTCTAAGAGCATTTATTCTATGGCACATTGGGTGGTCTTTTAGTCTTTTGAATTTTTCAGCCTGTTGTTGAGCCCTGCAGTCTCTTCTATCTGTCATTGGCTGGAGGCATGTAATCTTTTCGAGTTCTTTTATAGGTGTTGACTTCATGCCTCCCGTTATAATTCTCATTGCTTGATTTTGGAGTCTGCTAATTTTATCGAAGTTTGTCTTAGCTGCTGTTGCCCATGCTGCCATGCCATATTCAAGAACTGGCCTCACTCGCCCTGTGTACAACGTCTTAAGCACTTTCTCATCTGCACCCCAAGTTGTTCCAGCAAGTTTTTTCATAATTGCCATTCTTTGTCTTGCTCTCATTCGATTTTTGTCAACCTGTTTTTTCCAAGTCAGACGGCGATCAAAAATAATGCCTAGGTAGTTCGGATTTTCATTTAAATGAAGATTTACTCCGTTTAGTACTAGTTTGAAGCTCTGAGGTCTAGTTGAGAGGGAAAATACAGTGTACGTTGTTTTCTCTTCATTAATCTTCATGAGCCATGTTTTGGCCCACTCTTCCAGTGATGTTAGTGCTTGCTGCATCATAATGTTTGCAGTAGTGATACGTTCTTCAGAGATCCACAACGCTAAGTCATCTGCAAAGGAAGCATTGTGTGCTATTTGTTGAATATTGTCAGTTATGTCATTTATGTATGCAAGGAACAGTGTAGGTGACAGGACTCCCCCTTGTGGGACACCCTGCTCTAATATAAACTTTTTACTAGTCTGTCCTTGCAGCTGTACTCTGGCGGTTCTATTTTCCAGGTAGTGACCAATCCATTTGTACATTCGCCCACATACACCACTTCTCTGCAGTTTGACTTTCAATCCCTCTTTCCATACTGTATCGAAAGCTTTTTCTAAATCTACCCAAACCACTAGCGTGTGTTTTTTTTTTTTCGTGGAAGGCATCTTCGATTTCCTGAGCTATATATGTGATTTGATCCTCAGTGGATCTGTGTTGTATGAATCCTGCTTGTTGATGGTTTAGTAGGTGTTTGCTTTCCAGGTGCCACATCAGTCTGGTATTTATCATGCGCTCCATCAGTTTTCCTACACAGCTTAGTAGGCTGATCGGTCTGTAACCATTTGGTTCTTTCGGGTCCTTGTCTTTCTTTGGTATAGGTATCAGTATAGCTTCTTTCCATGCCTGCGGGACAATTCCTCTTTTCCAACTGTAGTTAAGTACTGCCAGAAGCTTCTTTTTTGCCCTTGTGCCGAGACCTATTAACATTTCATTGGTTATTCCATCTTTTCCAGGTGACTTCTTTTTCTTTAGTGACTTTATTGCCTCTTCCATTTCTGCCATTGTCAATATGTCGGACATTGTTTTTTGACGTTGGTGATTCTCTACATGTTTTTTTAGAATCCAGACAGTCAGTGAGACCACACTGCTGCCGTGCAGGTAGACTGGGGACAGTCAAAGGCTAAGGTAGGCAACCCGAAATAAATGCCCGTTGAAATCGGATGTACTGGGCCACAGGCCTAACGAAACAGTACAACGTACGCCGCTCCATGATGACATCATTTCATTTAGGTTTGATATTGGTAATTTAGTGTTGACATAAAACTGTGTTAAATCATTTAATATATGCCTCTCAATGAATCTTTTGGTGGTGTGATCAAAAATAGGCAGCAAACATCTTACTGGACAAAGGACAAAATAAATGTCCCAATTTTACGACCACAAGGTCTTCATCAGGGACAAACAAAAACAGTAGAGAAAAGAAAGTAAGAACTAATCTAAATGCATAAAAAATCAAACAAATTATACATGAAACTAAGAAAAAATAAATAGAAACATCGTCACTTTGGAAAATCTCAGTAAGAAAATCTTATCACTGGTATTTCCCAGGCTGAACAAAAATTTCTATTTATCATTTGTTTCTTTTTTTTTTTTTTTTAAATTGTTTTATGCATTTGGATTGGTTATCATAACACTGGTCTTAACCCAGTGTTTCATCTACTGCACAGTAAGAAAAACTATTTAACCTAGTACAGAATGGAAATTTTCAGAAAATATTCCTACCTGCTGGTTAAGGGAATGTATTGTGTCTTCATTAATATCATTGCTGGCCACAATAGTCAGATTTTCAAACCAAGGCAGGCCAAAGCTGTGAAGATAGAACAAAGATATAAGAGATGTGATCAAAAAAGTTCTAAGACTGTGTCTACTACAGGTGTCGATATAAAAACAGATTGCTACATAAACCACTGCGGCAACAGCATGCAAATGCTTGGTGCAGGCTTCCTGCAAGGGGACAACCTACAGTATTGGCTCCATGCTCATTAAGGAGTTAAAAGTTAGTTGCTTATCCTTTACAGGACGTGACAATCAACCCCAGCTTTTATTGGCTGTTTGTGATTTTTCTAGGCAATTTTTTTCATTCAGTAGTTTGCCATTGCTTTCTGAACGGTACGGTGCTTATACCATTGTTAAAAATCCACACAAAGCGATCTGCTACCAAACCGCCTGCAGCTGGTTTCAAACCTGGTATATCTGGATTATGAAACTGCGTTCATATCCATTAGGCCACAGACGCCGACCATTAAGGAGAGAAAAGGAAAATAACAATGACCCATTACATAGTTTCCTCAGGGTCTCTTAGGTAACAAATATTATAAGGCTTTTGAAAACTGAGACAGTAAATTAGAATTCAATGCAATGCTAAAATGTTTGAAATTAAAACGTCTTTACTAAAAAATATACAAAATCAGCCATGTTAATATTAAGGAAAAAAATCTCACCGAGCTGCCATTACGATGAATTTTGACTTGACAACCTTTGAAAGGTAAGACAAGTCACCACTGTCCAATCGAATGCCTAGTGCCTGGTAACCCAGCTCATTCAGGGCCAAGGCAACAGTTAAGAAGTTTGGAAGACCACTCCTGAATGAATAGAAAATGGGCATTGTAATAAGAGAAACATACAGGGTGTTCCATCCATCAATCAATCAGTACCATTTAGTTCCCCAAGGAGCATAGGACTTCAACAAACTCATGCTAGATCCTCATGTCGCCATCAGTTCAAGGTCTTTCAAAGTCTTCCTCATTATTTTCATTTCTACCACCAGTTCTCTTCTCTGTGTGTTTTACGGTCTGCCTCTCCTACACTGGGGATTCCAGAACAAGGACTGCCTTGTAATGCTATCAACAGGTTTCCTCAATGTGTGTCCTATCCATCGCCAGCATCTTCCTCCCACTTCTTGTTCCAGTGGCATGTAACAGCGCTATATATAACTAGGTGGCAGATGGCAGGCCTAGTGATGTAATTTAAGTTTACAACTTATCTTTTTATCTTCCAAGTTATTTAGTTGATATCATTACTGGCCATCTCCGCCAGAGATGTAAATTCCTGGATGATACTCTAATCCTTTTCTTGTATACTTCAGGTTCGTTCAGTTCCTTCTTTGATGTAATAGTGACTTTGTATAGTGGTAGTTTAAATGTACATGGCATACGATCAGCAACTCATAAAGATGGAATCAAATTCGTTCTGATCCTTCAAACAAACTTTTAATAACTTAATAAAACAACAAGTATAATGGGTCATTCAAATGATAGAGTTCTCATAGAAGCCTTTACTGGGTCTTTAGTACTTCAGGTTAACTCATACATGAACTCTATGTCTCGTAACTGCCGTGTTCCTCTTTAACTTATTCTTTTCTCCGTAGACTTCCTTAGTCTTCCCAAAACCTGCTCCTATTTCCTCATATACCAATGCTCTTTATTAGCATTCCATACTTTATTTGTTACTTAAATATCTTCCTCGACGAACTGGTCAAACAGGTCTCTATAACTGCTCCTAGCAACAAAACTCATCTCATGCATAAATAATTGTATGTACACCATTCTGATACTTACTAATGAGAGAGCATATTTGAAGTTCTTCTATAAAAGTCGACATTCACTTTTTCTTGATAATCATATACAATTCTGGACACTTCAAACTTTGTTCAATATGGCTCCTCTATAATATCTCTAGTTTCCTTCAAATGTTTACAGCCTCTTGGTTACTTTACACATAGTCGTTATAACCATACGTTTTTCTTAGTATATAGTCGTAAAGTTCTCGTAATGAACTGACAAATCGTGCTTCTGCAAGATTCTCCTGTAAACAAAATTCTACTCTATGTAAAATATAACCATAGTTCAATACTTACAAAAACCACAGCATAAACGCTGATCTCCTTTCAGAAATACACCTTAACTGTGAACTACAGAATCAAATACTATCTCCCGATAGAATAACACTGGCTAGTGATGGCTGGACATCTAAATATATTTACACATCAACCCTATCTGTAAAACCACAGAAGGTACATCTTGTCCGCACAGCGATCACACCTTCTTCCTGAAGCACAACCCAGGACTCGCTGTCATCTAATGACCTCTGGTCATTTCGCGTGGTGTGTTTCTCTCGCCACTCTTCTGATTCGCTGACCCAAATCTTTTTTACTTAAATTTATTGGTCGAGCCTTTTTTTCTTGTTCGAACTTTCTATTTACAACTCAAGATAATCACTCACTATTAATTAACGTGAGCCAGTATTCTGAACCGTTGTCAGTTAGCAATATTATTATTTTCATTCATTATTTTCTCTTGAGAGCTGTCCTAACTGTTTATCTCACCTTAACAATAGCATGAATAATGCTTGGGCAAACCCCATGGTGACAGGCATTTATTCGGTTCTTGTCATCAGTTCCACACTGGTGATCTTGTTATACCATTTCAATCTTTCTATTCTACGCAGGTACCCATTTATAAAAGTCTGTAGCTTTTTCGTTGTTGTTTTTGTTGTTCTCCATGTTTCAGAGCCATACAATAGGACTGACTTGACATTTGAGTTGAAAGTTCTTATTTTTGTGTTGGACTTGATTTCTTATGATTCCCATATATTTCCCAATGTGATGACAGCTCCTCTTGCATATTACCCATCTTGGTCTGCTACCTCTCTGGGCTTCTTTTCAATAAGTAAAATATATTTTCTGTTTGACATATGATAATATAATGTGGTCTCCTACACATGTTTTGACATCAATATTGGCAAAGTTGAAAGAATGGACAAAGGAAATCAATTCGGAAGAAAGAAGATATGCAGCTGTTTCATCACAATGAGAAATATTTGAAAATCAAAGATAATTTGAAAAATTTAAGCAAATAAGTTTTTAAACCAAAGATTTACCTTAAAGCACACTAAGAGGCTAAATATAAACATTGAAGACATTTAAAAAAAAAAATTAAGAACTTAGTAGCAAATGTGCTCACAAAAACAAAATGATTTTTGTGCAAATTGAAACTTCAAAGGAAACTGCTGTTGTGGGAAGGTTTGCTGTGAATTTAGATTTAGGTAAAACATGTGCCTATTCAAGAACATTCCAGATGAGGACAAGAAACTGGTAGTGAGAATGTCCTAATTTGTTACTTTCTGACATGTCAGAGATGGGATAAATTTCAAGCATAATTGATATCACTATTTCATGCTTGATCACATATACTTGATGATAGTGATCACATATACTTGATGATAGTGATCACATATACTTGATGATAGTGATCACATATACTTGATGATAGTGATCACATATACTTGATGATAGTGATCACATATACTTGATGATAGTGATCACATATACTTGATGATAGTGATCACATATACTTGATGATAGTGATCAATATACTTGATGATAGTGATCACATATACTTGATGATAGTGATCACATATACTTGATGATAGTGATCACATATACTTGATGATAGTGATCACATATACTTGATGATAGTGATCAATATACTTGATGATAGCGATCACATATACTTGATGATAGTGATCACATATACTTGATGATAGTGATCAATATACTTGATGATAGTGATCAATATATTTGATGATAGTGATCCTTAATTTTTAAATATTTGTACAGGTCTGTTTCCTTTTATCCTAAATCCTCGGGGGAACAGCTTTGTTTCAGAAACCAAATTTGTTCAGTTTTTAGATGTCGCAAAACGTGTTCAAAAATCACCCAGAGTTGCCCAACATGTGTTAGAAAATCACCTACAGTTTCTCAAAATGTATTCAAAAATCATCCAAAGAAACTTTAAATTTTCAGAATATTTTAGTTTTTGAGTGTTCAGATAAAAGTATACATACTTGCACTAATTCCTTTGTATGCTGGTATTTTTCAGGACATTTTTATTATACTTTTTAACTGTTCAAGTGATTCTTTCTATCCTTCTTTCCAACAACATTGAAAGCCTCCCGGTACCTTTGTGGCCTGTTTGTTCACCGTCTATTTCTGAATAAAAGTATCTAATCTATCTATCAGTGGAAAATTCCACTCGGAGATACTTAATACAAACCTGATAACATCATAAGTGTCAATAAGTGCCAAAAAGCCATTTGGGAATGCAAGTGCAAAAGAGATGAATGCTGCCAGTTCCCCCTCCATTACCTGGTCAGGCAGGAAGTCTACAACACAAGATTAATCAACAAAAGAGAAAAAAAAAGCCAATTAAAGGGTCAAATATTAAGTTCAAGATTGTTATCATAAATGTAATCAAACAATGTGCTACACTGCTATATGTACAAATCTACAATACGAAATTTTATAAATAACCCTCTTCTATTATAGTTATTAGTAGTCCTGTCAGTAAGCAACTTCCTGAAGAACCATCACTCTCTAAGAAGCAGATATTAATTTATTCATGATTTTGGGTGCCCTGGCTTCAGTAAGGGTCTACAACTGATAGAAGTTTTCAGCTTCCTGTCCAGTATTTCAGAGGACAGACTTTAACTAATTCACATTACAGTAATTAACTCAGATATTTCTTCATGCTTCAGTCAATGTAGCTGTAATTCTATGCACCAGTCATGTCAATTTAACAGCTAATGCCAGAAGCTGAAGGAGCTGATAAGAAGCAGTCAAGAGTTGTTGTTGCTGTTGTTGTTGTTGTGGTTGTGGCTATTGCTGTTGTTGTTTAACTAGGGTTGACTCTCGCTCTTTTGTAGAACAATTCAAGATTTAGTATTGACTAATCACCATTCAAATAGTTCTGTTAATGTTTACATCTAGTCTTCTTCTTCTTCTTCCGTCCTTAGCCACCGACCGTCAAAGCAGTCAGTGGCCATTACTCCTAGTGGCGTCTTAGGGCAACAGCAGATAGGTTTTCTTTGCCATTGTTTCCCATCACGCCTAGTGGCGTCTTTAGGGCAACGGCAAATCAATCCATTCGCTGTTGTTTCCGTAATCGAAGTGACTGGCAAACGGGTGATCAGCCCGTTGTTACATCTAGTGACCTACTGAAATGCATGTTATAGACAAAAAAATTGTTTCCAATCATTCTCAGAATTGGTACTTTTTACTTACTTAGTCGTTCCCCTTCTACCGTGAGGTGTAGAGATTTGGAAGAGAGAGCACCAGATTATCCTATCGGCTGTCTTCCTCCGGGCCTGGTTCCATTCTAGTCCTCGGTCCTTCAAAGATTGTCTAATGTTGTCCTCCCAGTGGACTCTGGGTCGTCCTGGAGGTCTGGATCCCTGGCTCTTAATTTCCCATGCTTGTCGTGGTAGCCGATCTTCTCCCATTCTGCAGACATGGCCAAACCATCTTAGTTGGGACTGTTCTACTTGGGTCTGCAGGAAATGGGATTTTAGGCCTTGACTATCGTCTGGTTGCAGACCATGCCTCTTCTCGTTACTTCAATCACCTTCCTCAGAAACGTGAGGTTTAGATCTGGCTTTTGTGGGGTGTAGTCATTGCCCATGACTCGCATCCATACGTCAAGACTGGGGCATAGGTGGAGCGGTATACAGCCATCTTCGTTTTCTTACCAACCTCCCTCTTGCTGAGGAATCCTCGATTTATGGCCTGAAAAGGTCTCTCAGCTGCTGCTTTTCGAGTGACCAACTCTTCTTTGATGCCTCCCTTCCGGTCTATAACAGCTCTGAGGTATTTAAAGTGGTCGGCCTGCTCAAGGACCTGTTCTCCCAGCTTAATCTGATGCCTTCTTTTTTCTCGTGATATCACCATGGATTTTGTTTTAGAGCTGCTTATGACCATCCCTCTCTTCTCCAGCTCTTCCTTCCAGACTTGCAGGTTGGATTGGAGATGTGCCTCTGATTTAGCAATCAGGGCAACATCATCAGCAACTGCCAACTCTGAAATACAGACCTGTCTCATCTTGTGTACCCCACTGAATACTTTCTTGTTCTCTCCTTACATGCCGTGATGACATCGTCCATGAGGAGTATGAAAAGATAAGGTGACAGGATATCACCTTGTCTTACACCAGTGGTGGTCGTTGGTATGTTTTGCCAGTTTTTTTTTTTTTCCCAACATGATCTCAGTTCAGACTGCAGACATGCGACTAATCTTGCTGTCAATCAACCAATCAATGCCCCTGACTCCCCACGTTGTTGTTTAACTAGGGTTGTTGAGTTTGTTGCTCTTTCACAGGCACTGCCAAGATGTAGAATTTGAATGGTGCTGAATAGAGCATCTGTGACTGTTGCACAGCCAGATAATAGCTGTCCTCTTTCTGTGGTAAGTTCTGGGCACATGTTGAACTGTCTTGTATGGATGGGTACAATTACTGCAATTAGGCTCATGTGAGGGGTTTATGTGCTTTTTGAGTCTGTTGTGGTTTGTTCTTAGTTGGAAGACTGTGCTCTGCTCCATGCTTAGTAGGTTGCTGGTGTCATTTTTGTTTAGGTGTGTCATTTCTGTATACATGGCACGTTCAGAAGACCCTTTCACCCACTGGTTTAGCTATTCCTCTTTTAAGGTGTTCTAGAGTTTAGCTGTCTGCATATTGGCTGGAATGTTTGTTTAAACTATGGTTGCTCCCAGTGTTGCAAGTTATCTGCCTTGCCCTGTATGTCTATGTGTCCTGGTATCCACTGGGGACGGACTTTAATGTTGTATGTTTTCAGCAAACTGTCAACCATTTCAGCCAGCTGTATTATTTCTTTATTTTCAGTGTGGAGGTAATCTTCCAATGCCTGCAGTGTTGACTCCCCAAGGTGAACATGCTTTTGACCTCATATATCTGCTCATGTAGTCTTTCTGTCAGTTTCTTAATCTCTCTCCAGGTGCATCCTTCATCCCTCAGTTCTATCAGGTGTCTCTTCTCCATGGTATATTCCTTGGACTTTCATTTTGTCCTATACAGTGCCAGTGTGTAACTTACTAAACTCAATGAATGAATATATATATATATATATATATGGGGAGATCAAATGAAATCAAGTCCAACACAAAACTAAGAATCTTAAACTCAAATGTCATGCTAATCTTATTGTATGGCTCTGAAACATGGAGACCAACAAGAATAATAACCAGGAAATTTCAAATGGGAACTGATGACAAGGACTAGACAAGTGCCAGCAGGACAAGAAGTGAGAAGATGATGCTGGCAATAGAAAGGACACACACTGAGGAAACCTAGTGATAGCATTATAAGGCAGTACTTGTGCTGGAATCTCCAGGGTAAGAGAGGCAGAGAAAAACAGAGAAACATATGCAGAAGAGAAATGGAGACAGAAATGAAAGGGACATCAATATACTGTCAAAAGGTCAAGGCTAATAGTCTGGCAGAAGTCTGCCCATTACAAAAAACAGGTCAGATATGAGAGAACAAGGCATTTCCTTGTTTTGTTCCCTATGAAGCACGCAGCCACCACCACATCTGCTCCCAGAACAGGAAGCCTGCACCAAAACATTTATATGCTCTTGTAGAAGTGGTTCTGTAGCAATTTGTTTGACATAATGAGGTTACTGGCTCTATGCACAACCTCATATTTGTGGACTCTTGTGACATGCCTGAGAGAGAGAGCAGTCAACCTATTCTTCATCTTCTCAGAGACACCCAGGAACTACACGGGGTGAACCTGAAACACAGACACACTAAGGAGGAAATCTAGAGAAATGGAATGACATAGAAGCAGGTCTTGATGATCACAGCTCTCAGAAGGTCAAGGGAAGGTCATAAGTGAACTGAAGCAAGATAACAAGATGTTAAAAGATTAAAGGCCGTCCCACAGCAGGACACTGACATAGAGGTGTTATTCGTTAGAGAGTTTGCTATACTAGATATCAGTTTTCCCACTGACATTTTTCTCTTTTTCCCACTGCCTTTGCCTTCCCTGCCTCCAGAGCAGAGCCAGGAGCCCATTTACAGCTGGGAAGACTGCAGCATGCCAGGAATTGAACCAAGTTACTTTGTCTTGAGAAGCAAGCACTCTAACCACTCTGTCACTCAACATTAGTACCTACATGGGACCTCAAGACGCAGCAATAGAGACCGCAGTCAGCGACTCATAGCTTGACTGCCTGCGTCAGGACCAGCGAACCAGAGCTGGTCAAGACCGCACTCCACCTCCACGTGGTGGTCCTGGAAACAGTCTGCAGCTGTGCAGGCTGGCTGAGCGAGTGTGGATCGAAATGGGAAGGCAAACCCGGTCCTAAAAAATGCCGTGCAGAAGTCGGATGTGTCGACCGAAAGGTGCAGATATCACAGCTACGTTGTAAACAGACACAACGCAACCACCGTCCTTTTCAGGGCGAACGAAGAAGAAGAAGTACCTACATATATTAAGTGACAGGTCTGATGCTGTTCCAGTGAAGTGAAATGTATCTATATTAATATTGACCTACCTATTACAGATGCTAACTCCTGTTGATATTTCAGACACAGATTCACAAAATCTACTTCTCTGTAGCCATCAGCAGATACTAGAGTCTGAAAGAAAATTACTTCATTAATGAGTGAGTCTGAGAATAATTTGAGAAGTATGAAGAAATTAATCATAGAACTAGGAAGAACAATCTAGTTAGAAAGAAAAACAATGAAAGAAGGAAGGAAAAAAAGACCAGGGAAATCTGTGGAGAAAACAAAGAAAGGCAACGGTAATGGTATACAGAAAAATATAAGATGGAAGGTAATGGTATAGAGAAAAATATAAAGGAATATAATGGTATGCAAAAAAATATAAAGCTGGAAAGATGAAAATGACAGTAATGAAAGAAGCAAGGAAAGACCACTAGACAGGAGACAAAAAGTACAACAAAAGAACAATGAAAGATAATAGGAAGGAAAGATCAAAGAAATATGTGAAGAAAACAAGGAACAGCAAGAAAGGGAAGCTAATAGCATGCAGAAAAAAATAAGTAAGGGAGGTAATTGTGCACAGAAAAATATAAAAGGAAACATAATAGAATACAGAGAAATATAAAAGGGAAGGTAATGGTATACAGCAAAATAATAAAGCAGGAAGGTTAAAAATGACAGTAAAGAAAGAAGCAAGGAAAGATCATTACAGAGTAGATAAGGGGACAAAAAAAGGAGTTGAATAAGATAATATACAAAAGATAATATACACAGTTTTGAAGAAAAAAAAACCAAAGAAAAACATTCATATCAAGAAAAGATAGGTTACCTAAGCAAATAAGTACATAAAGTGCCTTTTGGCTAAGATCAAAGTGTCTAAGCCAGGGCCGAGATCAAACATATTTTGCACAATAAAATAAATAGACCTCACTTTACGCCCCAAAAGGGGTATATAAAAAAAAAAAAGACTAGCTCGGGCGTTGGCGTAGCTGGCAAGTCCTTTATGCTAGCAGATAGATAATGTTGGTCCTTTTCGGGACTTAGTATCTATCAACACTGATCAGGTTAGCAGTCAACAGAGTTGACTTTTTTTTGGGATGGTAAATGCGGTCTGATATAACCAAATAGGTTGAAAGGAACGCATCTTGCCAGAAGAAGGCAAAAACCGAACCAAAAAAAAAAAAATAGGTATTTCAAAACATAAGAACTGCAGTAAGCATGTATGTGTAGAGAATTGGTCTTTCCTATACGAGGATTGCACTTTCCTATACTAATCAACAAGAAACATTCCACATTATATAAATATTAAATAGCATATTGCAAGGCCACGAAGAAGGGAAAAAAAAAGTTTTGTCAGGATCATAATGTATGATGTGCATGAAAATTATGTTAAAAGAAACATAACAACAACAACAAGAATTCTGTTAAAGCTACTCCTGTGTGTGATGTTCCTAGGCTAAAATGTGCGTTTTGTAAACCTAGTAGTGGTGTGATGTGGTTAGCGTGTAATTCGTCAGGGTTTCCTGTAGAAAAAGGAAGTATGGTTTTTAAGTATATATTAAAGCTGTATTTTTATCTGTCTTGTTTTTGAGACTTCTTACATTAAGAGTCAAAATGCTCAAACTGTTTCCCATTATAGTGGGTGGCATACCTGTCAACTTGTACAAATTTTTCGTACAATGTACGGATTTTTGATACTTTTAGCAGTGTACGGCCGTACAGACTCATTGTACGGATTCCACCCCCGCCCCCCCCCCCCCCCCCCCCCCCAAAAAAAATGTTTTTGTTTTTTTTTAAATTCTAAACATATTTTCCAACCCAAGTTTTTTAAAATTTTTAATCAGAAAATATTTTCTAGCCCAGGTTTTTTTTTAAACCAATTTTTTTATTTTTAATTCCAGAAATCTCGGCGTTCGTTTTTAAACTGGGGTCTCTCCCAGCAACCAATCAAATCCTTTTATACCCAAGAATTCGGCAAACACCTTGAATTCGGCCTCAAACGCTTTCGGTTTTCAGCGTGACATGATGTATTTTTAAAGTTACCTGTTATCAACGACGACGCTTGCTTGCCACCACACTTCGACGCCATTTTGTTTAAAAAAGCTAAGTACTTATAACTTGTTAAATATTGCTGTTGTTTTGCTTTGTTGCAATTTAATCGCTGCCTTAATCTTTCTAGTTAGGCCTACATCTTGCCCCTCAAAGTATTTCTGATAAATTGTCATAATATTCTGTGTAGGCCCTACATAACTAGAAAAAAAAGTTTGTTTGCGTTGACTAGGCCTACTTTATGCCAGCTCTCGAGATTCACTGCTTTATTTTTTAATAAAGTGGCAATGTGTTATCACTGGTCTAGGCTACCAACTCGTAAATAATAATTTTGTAAATTTTTGGTGGTACGTTTTTTCTTCCTAGATTTGATATCTTGCCCTTCAATATATTTCCGATAAAGTGTCATAATATTCTGTGTAGGCCCTACATAACTAGAAAAAAAAAAGTTTGTTTGCGTTGAGTAGGCTTACTTTATTCCAGCGCTCGAGATTAGCTGCTTTATTTTTTTAATAAAGTGGCAATCTGTTATCGCTGGTCTAGGCTACCAACTTGTAAATAATAATTTTGAAAATTTTTGGTGGTACGTTTTTTCTTCCTAGATTTGATATTCTGTTCATAATTTTGTTTATTTTTATTTTTTTTTGCTGTTAGCCGTTTGCTTTGTTCGTTGTATTTTTTAATCATTCTCTTCATCTACAAAGATTATTAGTTGAAATATTTCATCCTCTGAATGATGGCTGAGCCTAATTCAAAGAAACAAAAGCTTGCAGGTCATGGTAAGTTTCAGGTCGAATGGGTTAAACTCTTCCCTGGCATTGTAGATGCATCCAAGTTAGGATCAACCCATGATTTTTGTAGATTATGCAGCAAAGATATTAAAGTAGTAGCTTCAGGATTATATGATCTGAAAGTACATTTTAAATCAAAATTGCATGAACAAATGTTTGCAATGAAGAAGGGAGCATCTATTAAGACCTTTTTTGCTCAGCCAAAGCAGGAAGAGGGTGGCATTATAAGGGCTGAAGTTTTATTTGCAGGAGGTCCATGAATGCGGATACACTCACTTCTATTTTGCAATTCTGCAAAGTGCATGTGTTGATTATAATACAAAACACTGTACATCGAAAGAATAGTATACATCATGATCACTAAGTTTTTTATATGTAAAGAACAGCATGAGACTATTAGCATGTTTTCATCATGTGACGTATTCTTTCCAGAACGTTGTCTCCATTACAGCTGCTCTGAACGCATCACGATTCTGGGCAAGTCGACCTGCATCAGCCAAAGACAAGTTCAGACTATCTGTGATGTCCTGGGTCCACCGTCGTCTATGTCGACCCCTTCCCCTTTTTCCAGGGACCATGCCTTCCATCACTGTTTTTTTCCAGGCTATTATGTCTTTTTATATGACCGAAAAATTTCAGCTTCCTTATTGCGATGGTATTTAGGAGCCAATGTTCCTGTACGTTTAGTGAGTGCAGTACTTCTCTGATGGTCTTTTTTTCTGTCCAGGGTATTCTCAACATCCTTCTGTAGCATTTTATTTCAAATGATGTAATCTTTTTTGCAACTGTTTTATTGAGTGTCCAAGTCTCGCAGCCGTATGTTGCCACTGGGAATATACATGCTCTGATCAGTTGTAACTTTGTTTCTTTGCTTGTGCCTTGCCATAGGTTTTTCATCTGTATTAGTTTATGTGAAGCAATTGCAAGTCTTCTTTTAATTTCTACTGCACAGTCACCAGAGCTGTTGATGATTGATCCTAAGTATTCGAATTCATTAACACTTTCCAGTTCTTCGTTATCAATTTCAATTTCTGGTTTGGTCTTTACTTTGTCTGTTGTCAATACTTTAGTCTTCTTGGTGTTTAGGTATAGATTCTGGGCCTCGCTGTGTTTTTTGGTGGACAGAAGTAATTGTTCAAGTCCTTCTGGGTTGGTCGATAGGAGGACTGTGTCGTCAGCATATCTGATTTCCGGGATCTGGTACCCGCCGATGTTAAATGAGTCAAACTCTGTGTGTTCTTGGTCATCTCTTACATTTCTCATGATATTCTCGGCATAAATGTTAAACAGGTAAGGGGAAAGGGTACAGCCTTGTCTTACTCCTTTCTGTACTTCAAACCATTCTGATGTTTCCCCCTCTATTCTTACGGCTGCCTGTTGTTCTTGGTACAGCAGTGTGATGAGTTGTATAAGGTGGTTTGGAAATCCCATATTTTTCATAATAGCCCATAACTGCTGATGTTGTACACAATCGAAAGCTTTGGTGTAATCAATGAAACAAGTATGTAGGTCAACGTTGAATTCAATGGGAAATAACACACAAAAACAAAGACAGTGAAGGCAGATATGCAATAGTACAAATAAGATATTCAAATGATCAAACAGATATACACACCTCAATAAGCGTTTATTCTCCAGCGGTCAGAGCACAACAACCATACTTTTATCATAAACTGTCATATACCTTAACTCAACGTTACAAAGGAAACCGAATCATAACAGGAGGAGACTTTAACTTAGTCTTACATGAGATAGATAAAATATGAGGATCAGAAAACAACCGAATGAAGAAAGAACACAAGCAAATAAACATATCACAAAACCCCTTAGATTAACTTGATTTACCAGATGCATACAGAAAAAAATTACCCAAAAAGAACAAACAACATGCACAGAAGAACACACCCTTTTGGAAGTTCTACTAGGTTAGAAGATTCTATATATATATATATATATATATATATATATATATATATATATATATATATATATATATATATATATATATATATATATATACAAACCGCTTAAGGCGATCTCGGATGTGGCGAATTTCTGTTGTGAAGAACAATTTGTTTATCCCCGGCAATTTTTCTTCTTTGTCTTTGTAACAAATGTCCGGTTAAGCGGAATCCGTTTATCACGAATTTTCAGATATGCCGAACGATTAAACGTGTCCGACTATATAATTTGATCTGCTTAAGGCGAACTTTTTTTTCAAATACAGTACCTGGACATTTGTACAACTTTTCGGCTATTATCAGAAATTGCGCGCTTCGTCAGTGTTAGAATTTGAGTTATTTCCCCTCTAAAAATGGCTGGAAAGTTAAAATCCATTTCTTTGAAAAGAAAGATTGAGCTAGTACAAAAAGTGGAAAATAGTGGCAAAAAGAAAATGGAAATAGCAAAGGAATTCGACATTCCAAAATCAACGCTTTCAGGAATCATAAAAAATAAGGATCGGTACAGAAAAATGTTTTATGGTGGACAAGTTGATTGTCACAGAATGAAGAACCGAAAAGCGACGTGTGATGTGGTTGACATGGCGCTCCTAAAATGGTTCACCATGGCGAGATCAGCAAATGTTCCTGTAAATGGACCTATATTAACTGCAAAGGCAGAAGAGTTAGCACTTCTGGAAGGTCGGACTGGCTGGAAATGTAGTCCTGGCTGGTTGGGTTGTTTTAAAAAAACGGCACATTACTTACAAAGCCGCGGTAGCATAGTGGTTAGTGCACTGCTTCCTAGCGCAGTAGTCTATGGTTTGATCCCCAGATGAGGTGGGAATTTTTTAGGTTACAAACGGCTCCTGGGTCGACCCAGCCCCAAATGAGTACCAGAGCAACCCTGTGAAGGTTAAGGCGGCCGGCGTGATGCCAACCACATCACCCCTAGTGAGCCGACGGTCAAGATAATATGGGCCTAACACCATATTCCCAATAAGCCTCAATGGGCGTGTAACGGGTTCCTTTACCTTTTTTTTTTTTGTGTGTGGGGAAAGGCATTCTGTTAATGAAATGACTACTGAGTCATGGACGGAGGAGGTGCTAAACCCAGCCATGAGTAGGTATAATTCCGTTGATGTGTTTAATGCTGATGAAACTGGATTGTTTTGGAGATTGCTGCCTGACAAGACTTTTTCCTCCAGAAATGAAAAGTGCCGGGGGGGGATGGAAAGAAAGAATCACAATTGTTGTGTGTACAAATATGGATGGTTCAGATAAATTGCCATTACTTGAAATCGGTAAATTAAAAAATCCACGCTGTTTTAAAGGTTTGAAAAAATTGTGTGTTGATTATGCAGCTAATTCAATAGCCTGGATGACATCATACATTTTCACCACGTGGCTATATGCATTTGATCATTCTATGGAACGTCAACATCACAAAGTTCTTTTGGTGCTTTACAACTGTTCAGCCCACATAAATGTTCAAAATCTAAAAGCAACAGAACTTTTATTTTTACCACCAAATGCGACATCCAAACTTCAGCCTTGTGACCAAGGTATTATTCAAAATCTGAAGGTTCATTATAGGTCAGCAATGTTGTCCAAACTTGTAGGTCACATTGATGCAGTACAGAGGAAAATTACAGACTTTTTCATTTAAGAGTGCTTTATCGTTTAAGAGTGTGCAAATTCTAGAGATAATGATGCCTGTGGGTTAACGGTACAAACTATTTCACAGTTGGAAGTTTCAAATTGCATGGATAAAACTAACATGTATATAATGCAGGCTGGATGCCAAGATGATTTAATTTATCATTTCTTTGAATTTAAGGATGTCATGGAAAGACATTTTTATTAACTCAAGTACAGGTACTAAGTAAGATACAGAGGAAAATTGCAGCTTTTTCATTTCAAAGTGTAAAAAGTGCTGTTATTCTCTAGATATTTGTGCCAACTTTGTACATTAACACTTTTGGTGATTTACATATTTTCTGTGTCATACATCTGTCGTATTCAACGCTAATTCATTATTGTATTGTACGTTGTAAATGCATTACCATATGCTTGAACTCTTATCTGGATAAGAGGAATTTCTGATAAGAAGAACTATTTCTTGGGTCCCTGGTGAGTTCTCCTTATCAGGTCTGCACTGTATATATATATATATATATATATATATATATATATATATATATATATATATATATATATATATATATAATCAAACAAGCCTTTATATACTAGCTAAGGTGGAAGGAGGAATAAGGTGCTAGCTACCTTTCCCTTCACCACTAAGGCTATACCACTGTTGTCCTAAATAACTTATATCAAGAACTACCCATAGGCTCGTATTGCCAAAGGCATGACACAACAACAGTGGGTGACATATGACTAACGCTCATGAAACAGCTTAGTTTATTCAATTAAACACATGACCACACATGACCTGATGAAAATACAACATTACGACTATATACGTGCCACAACAGGGAATGCATGTACTAATATCAATCTACAGAATGGTTAATCTGGCTACCACAATCCTAAAATGGACATCGCGCCATCATGCGGGAAAATCCCACATAGTAACACTGACTATGAAAATGCACGACAGTAACTTAGCATGTACCAAACTCAGCGCTAAGTAAATAATCACTTCCCTGGAATCTTTAATAGCAGAAATAGCTAACGCTAGAAATAGGGCTCAAATGGAGGGCACCGCGTCACTCTTAGATATCACAGACAGCCGAAGCTGGCATACCAAAAAACTGCGTCCACCATGGATCGCGGTCAAATCTCCACTGACTCAATTTGCGCCAGACTTGCGCATTACGTTACTTCCGTTGATCACATGACTCTGCTGATCACATGACTATCAGGACGGTTTTCGACCATCTAACAACATAGAAGTACGGCCTAGAAATACGCCACACACACACACACGCACGCACGCACACACGCACACACACACACACACACATATGATAGGAAACTCTATACAGAGCGATACAACAGGAGGCAATCTGATCATCAGAAGCTGTCCCCCCATCGAACAAGTGTTTCAGCCCATTTTTCTCCTTTACACTCAAAAGGGGGGGGGGGGGGGGGGGGCCCCCCGGGGTCATGACTCTCAAGTGTCTCAGCCTCCTGTTGTCTTGTGTAGAAAGTGAACCCATTCCACCTTGAATGCAGCTTTAAATTCCCAATTCCGACAGATGGAGGCAATTGTGAAAGTAACAAAGAGAAGACAAATGATTGCGGTTGTTCCGCAGCACACCACTGACATGCCAGCATGACGCTGACGAGGCTTGAATTCTTTGCGAGCCGGCCTCTGAAATCTACCTTCCCCCCATATAATGCACTGCCTGTATATAATAACATAAATAGTTATACTATTAAAAAGATAAAACCTATAAATCCTACCACCAAATTCTCCGATCACAAAGTAGTCCTTTTAACAATCAACGGAACAAAATACTTAAACATTATACAAAAAGATTTCCCCATTGGAATTCAGCAATTCATTATTATAAAATGATTTTTATGTTACAACAATAACAAAACTGATTCAAGATTACACCAAGCACGCGCCAACAGAAACAATACTGGGATTTACTAAAAAGAACACACAATACTCGGATTTACTAAAAAGAACACACAATACTCGGATTTACTAAAAAGAACACACAATACTGGGATTTACAAAAAAAGAACAATTAAAGAAGTGACACAGATTATTGCAACTCATATACATAAATTTATTAAGAAAGAAAAACAGATGTTAGAAAAAGCACTCTTCTTAATCGAACAATTAGACAGACATGTCCCGCAAATTTTTTCACTACAGGAAGAAATAGCAAAGTACGATCAGTATACATTTAAAGGGGCTCAGTTAAGAACAAGACTGAGTGATGCGCCAGACAACAGAGGGCAGTCCAAGAGGAATTAGATGGACAATGTTTTCAACACTCCAAGATCTGGAATATGCAGATGACATAGCACTATTCGCACATTCAAATCAACACATCCAAGAAAAAACAGACTGAATAAGTATATCCAGCAGGTGGGTCTGAACATCAGTCTAAAGAAGACAGAGGTCATGACACTCAATGTGGGCAGTCCTGAGCCCATAACAATAAGGAACCAGAAGCTGGAACAGACGGACACATTTACATACCTAGGATGCATAGTAACACCAGACAGTGGAACAAGCAAAGACATCAACAACAGAATGAATAAAGCGAGAACTGCCTTTGCTAGTCTCAACAACATCTGGAAGTCTTTCCTAGTACACTACAAACACAAAATTAAGGTTATATGACAGCTGTGTACTTTCTGTGCTTCTCTATGGTGCAGAATGCTGGAGAGTAACAGAGAAGGAAATGTCGAAACTGTCCTAATTCCACACAAACTGCCCAAGGAAAATTCTCCAAATCTTTTGGCCGAATACTATCACTAACCAAGAACTACTTACTCGGAGAAACCAAGAGGACATGCACACCATCATAGCTGGCAGACGCTGGAGTTGGGTTGGCCACGTCCTCAGAAGAGACCCCGATGCCATCACAGAACAGCTATGCTACGGACCCCCGAAGGAAAGCAAAAGAGAGGCCGACCAAACAACATGGCAGAGAACTGTGGAGGTTGAGATGCAAAGAATGAACCAGAGCTGGGGCACTGTATGAAGGATGGCCGCCGACCAAACAAAGTGGAAGCAGTTTGTTGCTGCCCTACAAGACACCACCAGGCGTGATGGCCACTGACTGCTTTGACAGTCAGTGGCTAAGGATCAAAGAAGAAGAAGAAGTTAAGAACAAAACTATACATTCCAATACAAGAAACACCAAGTAAGCAGTTTCTAGCGATTGAACAAAACATACAACGGAGCAAACACATACATAAGATTACGGATAAAGCAGAAAAAAAACTAATAACCACTCCAGAAACACGCGAATAGCGAGGATTGACTGCATGCATATATACGAAGGAAGGTCAAAAAGTAATGCCTCCTATTTTTTATGTATGTAAATACTGCATCGGTGTGCAATTTGTAAATTTAGCAGGATTCCGCAAACACTCTTCTGCATTGTATAGCATTACCAACCTGTTTCAGTAACAGGTGGCACCACTGTAACAGTTTAAAAATGGCTGCCAAAGACGTTCCGTTAAAACAACGTTATGTCATGGAATGTTGACAGACAGACAGACATAAAGAAACAAGGAAAACCATAGTCATCAACCTCCTGCACCGTTACGAAAATGAAGGAGAAGAGTTTTTATGGAATATTGTGACAGGTGATGAGACTTGGGTTCATTTTTTTTTTTACCAGAATCCAAGAGGCAGTCAATAGAATGGCATCACACAACATCGCCGACAAGAAAGAAGTTCAAAAGTTCACCATCTGTAGGGAAAGTTATGGCCTCTGTGTTTTGGGATGAGAAGGGTGTGATTCTTCTTGACTTCTTGGAACAGGGAAATAGGGTGAATGCAGACCGTTACATTGAAACTTTGAAGAAGCTTAGAGGTAGTCTTCGGCGACTTTACCCATTAAAAGATCAGAGAACTGCACTACTGTTGCACGATAATGCCACGCCACACACCACTAAACGCACCATTGATGCGATTGCAGAATTTGGCTGGACATTTGATAACGTCTCTTTTTCTTGGAAGACAGACATCATCATCATCAGTTGATAAGATCTCTATGGTGTTGTCTGCTCCACTGTAGTGTATGGAATGTCAACTTGACCTACGCAGTGGTGTGTAGACATGGATTGAGTGTATAATGTGCGAATGACAATAAGGGTTCGTGGTGTTGACAAATGTTCTTTTCTCACACTCATGTATGGCTGGAAGTCATCGACACCAACGACTGTGTACCTTTCTACAGTTTAATTGGACGTATGCACTCGACAGCACAGATAGTGACAAATCACAGGTTGGCATAATACATCATGGTACAGTGGATAAATGGTCTTGCAATGTTACATGGGCACTCATGCAGCATAATAGTATAATGGACTGTCAGTAGCCAAGCACTCAGTATCGCCCATACATATATATATCATCTGACTTCACTGACTGAGCACGTCAGCTTATAAATAATATTTCAGATGGCTTCTAGACCTAATCTCGTCTAGCGACGATTCTTTAACATAATGTTCAGCACATATTTTTCCATATAATAATATTGAACCGCTAATAAAGGGTTCTCATGTGTAGCAGTGATCTCTGGACTAATCAAGCGATAATACGGGCATCCCTTTTCTCTTCTTGAAAGTCACTACATGTTTGGTTCCAAGATGGCTTCACTCGTGAGCTGTCACTCACGTTTGGATACAGATAATGAATCTGTCCTAAAGTTAGTCATTCATTAAACCTTCATTGCTCTGTAGATTTGATCATGAACAATTGACTGCATTCTACAGGATATAGTGCTGCTAGGAATCGAAGTCGTTTTCATCGAGTCAAATATATTCTCTCAGACATGCAAATCGTACCTATCGAAAATGGTGGCTTCGTACGAGAGTTCATAAGAGTATCTTTGATTACCTTGGTATCAGAAATATGATTCTGCCCTTCCTTGGCAATACGAATAAACACCGGGGTAAAGCATACACGATAGGTCTAGACGACTATCACTTCCCCCACAAATACTGAGATCACTTTTTTCCCGGCGACAAGCCGACATAGGAAAAAAACACAGTCCCCATCAGGACGAAGCCAAATCACACCACACTCTAGCGGCACATCCGCCGAATAGCCTTTGACCTCTCTAGAGACAACAGAACATATAGTTCGACTTAGATATGTAAAGATATACAGATATAAGACAAACTCGTCCTACTCAGACAAACAATACACATAAATTCAGGCCATAGATATTCTGAAGCAAGAACAATCTATTACTACCCAAACAACGAATAAATCGCAGTAAAATGGATTCATCCGCGGAGTTCGATCGAAGAGACGGCACAACTTTCAAGGGAAGTAACTCAATAATGACTTTCCCTTAAGCACTAAAAAATTACCTATTTTGTTTACAAAATATTTGCGAACATAACAAGTATACTAATGTATAATATTGTAAGATATCAAAGACTGCACGTAACAGTCTTACCACACCTCCCGGGAAAAAAAAAAATGGAACATTTTTTTTTCTTTTTTGAAATACATCTAGGAGCAACGTACAATAGGCTCACAACGCATGAATAATGCGCAGATGAAAATATCAGGAATACATATAACGCCTAATATGAGGCTAAGTCGACTTATGGAGCGACTGGTGAGAATGTGTCTCATAAACTGAGAGAAATTATTTCTCTACAAGTAAATTTTTCCAGGAAGGTGTCATCAAAGTATAATACAATCATTATATTATTAAATTACAAATTTGTATCTATCATGATATGGAAAAGGAACTACTATAGAACTAGACATATCAAGAAGTCTAAGCCCTAATAGTTATGTGGAATCATGTGGGCATCTTGACAGAATGTCTGCCATCACATTATCTGATCCACGAATAGCTCGCACAGAGAAATGAAAAGGTTGAAGAGCAATTGCATATCGAGTAGACCTCGAGCTCTTCAAATTCTTACTCTGTATAGCAGTAAGAGCTTTTTGGTCGGTTTCTACTATGAAATGTGCGCCCAGAAGGAATCTCTGTAGTTTGAGGATCGACCAAACCATAGCTAATAGCTCACGGTCTAAAACCGAATAATTCCTTTCTGCCGCATTAAGTTTTCTGGAAATATACATTACAGGATGCAGAGTTCCAGAGTACTCTTGCATTAGTGCCGCTCCAATCCCAGTGGATGAAGCGTCACTACGAAGAACGAATGTTTTATCTTTAGTGGGTAGCACTAAAATAGGTGGTGTTGAAAACAATGTTTTAATCTTATCCAGAGAGCATTGGCATTCCTGAGACCAGTGGACCATATTAGGCGAACCTTTCTTTAGAAGTGTTGAAAGAGGTGCCATGATAGAGGATAGATTCTGAACGAATCTGCCATAAAATTGAATAAGACCTAACAGACTTCTCACCTGTTTTTTAGTCTTAGGGATCGAGATGTTAAGTATCTTACTAGTATTATGGTCCTCTGTCTTTAGGAAACCATGACCAACTCGGTGGCCTAGGAAAGAAATTTCGCTAAAACCAATATAGGCTTTAGAGGGTTTTGCTGTTAGGTTGTGCTCGCGCAAGGTAGACAGCAATTCATCTAACCCTGAATAGTGATCTTCCCAAGTATCGCTGAAAAGACAGATGTCGTCTAGATATGCAATGACATCTGACCGATAAGATAGGATTCGGCGCATCATGCGTACGAATGTAGCTGGTGCGTTCATAAGACCGAAAGGCATAAAATTCCATTGGAACAAACCTCTAGGTGTTGAAAAAGCCGTGAGATGTTTGGCGCGTTCAGATAAAGGAACTTGCCAATATCCTTTAGACAAATCAAGTTTAGTGAAAAAATGAGATTTGGAGAGTCGAGTAAGTAGCTCTTCCAGTAAAGGCATAGGTTCGGCATCGAACTTCGTTACTTGATTCAATTTTCGATAGTCAACGCAAAGACGTATGTTATTGTCTTTTTTACGCACAATAACCATCGGCGAAGAATATGCAGAGGTGGATGGTTCGATTATTTTCAAATCTATCATCTCATCCAACTCTTTCTCGACCTGTGCTTGAAAATGTATAGGTATAGGATAAGGTCTAACCCTAATAGGAGTATGGTCAGTTAGAACAATGTCATGTTGAATGACATTCGTTTGTCCAGGGATGTCAGTGAGTACATCCTGAAATGTTTGCAACATAGTTGAAACTTGTCGCTGTTCTCCTAGAGACAAATCAGGAGAGACAGTAACGTTCTTCCATGATTCACTAGAATGAAGTGGGATCATTGGAAGGGGGAGATTTACATCTGAAAAACTTGTTTCCTCATCCTGTATCACGGACAGTGATGAGTAATGACCATGTTGTACTGGAGAATTGTCCGTTGCTTGGAAAATGGGTTGCAAATAATCCGGACGTTCATGGAATTCAGTAAGCATATTGATGTGGAAGGTTTTATGCTTCCCATCAATATTGACAATATAGTCGACATCGGAAATTTTCGATATTATATCGTACGGACCTTTCCAAGAAATAAGTAATCTGTTTTCCCTACAAGGTAGTAATACAAATGCTTTGTCACCAGGACAAAGTTGTCGTAAGCATCTCTTCTTATTGGCAAATTGCCTTGCCTTCTGTTTCGCAAATTCAGAAGAAGAAGTTGCTAATTTGCATGCTTCGATAATTTTTTGTCTCAACGCGATGACATATTCGTAGGATGACTTTGTGTCATCGTCAATATTGTCAGATGTTATGAGATCGTGAAGCAACGACATAGGGCCACGCGGACGCGCGCCAAAGACGAGTTCAAAGGGAGAAAATCCCGTATGTTCATTGGGTACCTCTCTGTAAGCGAAGAGGGCCGCAGGTAAAACTCTGTCCCAGTCTTGAGGATGATCCTCAGTTATCTTCCCCAGTAAGTTTTTAAGTGTTCTATTAAGGCGTTCGACCATACCATTAGACATTGGATGGTAGATACTACTTAAAGATCTATCTATCTGCAGAGTAGACATTACTTGAGACATGGTATCTGATATTAGTTGGGTGCCATGGTCTGACAATATCTCTCCGGGGAACCCCAGACGAGAAAATATAAGCCAAAGAGCATCTGCAATATCAGCAGTAGTAATGCTCTTCAGAGGAATAGCCTCTGGCCAACGTGTGCACATATCAACACACGTCAAGATAAACTGATGTCCTCTGGCAGACTTGATCTTAAATGGACCAATAATGTCTATGGCCATTTTTTGGAACGGCCGAATAGGAATGTCCGCCGCCTGAATGGGTGCAGCATGCCGTGGACCTTTGGATTTAACTTCCTGACATACTTTACAAGATCGACAATAAATCCGTATGTCCTTGTTTACCAATGGCCAAAAGAAAGCCGCAAGGACTCTTGACTTAGTACGGGAAAAACCCATGTGTCCAGCACACTGAGAGTCGTGAGCGTGCTGCAAAATTTTAACTCTCAAATTCTTGGGAACCAGGATTTGAGAATGACTTGACGTAATGGAGTCTTGAACCATACGTACAAGTACGCCATTCTTCTTTGTAATCCACGATTTACGACTTGTGTCTTTATTCGGATCACCTTTAGTTGCAAGAATGAAGAATTTCTTCAGAGTGGAATCATCTTCTTGCTGTTTTATAAACGAGTCACGAGAAATTACCAAGGGATTATCTTGGTTATGCACTTCATTATCTTCAGTAGATGAAGTTTGAGGCATATTAAGAGCCTGAGCTCTAGTGACTACAGCGTTAGCAAGCTGCATGTTTTGCCTTTCCCACGCGGAAAATTTGTTGCGGAGTGCATTCTCTGACTCCATGAATGCGACCGATGATGAGGTCAGCGATCGGATTCGGGAGAAGACATGCGTGTACATCTCCTGTAAAGAAAGGAGTAGCAATCCTAATGATAGCAGTAGAGTATTTCTCTAATGTGCCGCCAAATGTTACACATTTGACTACTTGTCCAGTGGCACGGGAAGGATCTACGAGTGACTGCCTAACACCAATTGTGGTGCATCCAGAATCAAATAGCACAGAGACTGGATTGTTATTCACTAAACCCTTATGTAAGACAAGAGAACCTCTTCCATCATGCGCGACTGATGCCGGAAGAGCAGGAAGAGGATGGCCACAGCTTAAAGTAGACACTGTGGTTGGCTCAAATAACGTTTTGCATTGGGGGCACTGAGATGCTCTCCCAAAATCAAAAGCGGCACATGCCATATTACTAGCATCATTATTATCTTTACTCTGTTTATAGGCTTCATGGGACTCTTGTTGTGCAGAGTTTGCCTGAAAATGTGGTTTATGTCTTTTGTTTTGAGATCTACCTCGGTTATTATCACCTCTGTAGTTATTGTTACCTCTATTGTAACCCCTATTTGGGTTTGAGTCATAGTTCCCTTGGTTACCATTATCATATTCATTATAATGAGTATCTCTGTAATTATGATCTTGTTGACTCCAAGACGGATAACCCTGATAGTTTCTATAATTACTTCCTCTACGGAAATTCCTATAATTATGACCACCCCTGTGTCGAGAGCTATCAGCTCGTCTCCAGTTCTTTGAAGAAGAACCCTGAAATGATTGGTTACCTTGGTTTTGATAACTATTATGGTTACCTTTTTTATCAAATCTGTTTTGAGGTCCCTGAAATCTGTGTGAATAATTGGGATTGTATGGTGTTGCTGAAGCAACTGGCATACTCTCCTTAATCTTAGTGTTGCCAAAAGTCACGTCGGGGTGTGCAGTGACATATTGGGAACAGTATTCTTCCATTCCTTTAGAGATTTGGGTTTACGCTCATGTATAAATTCAAGGAATGGTTTGTTCACACATGACATAATCTTATCTCTGAGCAACAAATCCATAAGTCCTTCATACGTTTTTTCTGTTTTGGAAAGCTCAATCCAACGATCAACTGTGAGACGTGCCTTTGCAGTGAATTCTGAGAATTCTACACCTGTCTCAGGTACCATCGTCTTAAATAAAAGGCGATAGCCTTCTTCACTTAGCTGGTATTTTTTTATCAAAGCCGCCCTAATGACATCATAATTATCCTTATCTGCTTCTCCTACAAGGCATAATCTAGTCAAAGATTCACCTTTCAAGTTTTCTGCTAATTGATTAGCGTATTGTGATTTATCCACATTATGTGTACGACAAGAACGTTCAAATCTATCCAGCCAGAATGTAATATCGTCACTGGACTGATTGAACGGTGGAACCTTAACCTTGTAAGTAGAAGGTTTACCATTACCACTAGATGCCTGATTAACATTACTCATACTTGTCAATCTCAATTTCTCCAACTCAAATTCATGTTCTCTTATTGCTTTTTTTTCTTCAGCCTCTCTGTCTAATCTTTTTTGTTCAGCTTCCCTGTCTAATCTTTTTTGTTCAGCTTCACTGTCTAATCTTTTTTGTTCAGCTTCCCTGTCTAATCTTTTTTGTTCAGCTTCACTGTCTAATCTTTTTTGTTCAGCAGCAGCTTCTCTTTCTAATTTTTTTTGTTCAGCTTCAAATCTCCTTTGCTCTACCTGCATCTGCAATTTCTTTTGTTCAGCAGCAGCCTCAGCTTCTCTTTCTAATCTTTTCTCTTCTGCCATAGCTCTTCTCTCTTCTGCAGCTAATGCTTTGTCATATTGAGCAACTGCCCATTGTTCTAATTGTTGACCAGTCTTATCAAGGGCTTTCCCTTGTATAATGAAGTATTCTAATGTAGACATGGTGTCTAACAATAATACTAATCACCTGAAATAATAATAATACCACAAGTTCTTAATGACTTGATTAATCAGTATACTATCCCAATATCTGTGGGTCCCAAGCCTTAATAAGGTCTTGTATGACAGTAATAATAATCAGGTACTGGTTTATACCATAATCCAAGTGCAGTGCACAGGCAATAGTGTCTTATGAAATATACCTATATAAAACATATGTCAACCAACAGAATACATAAAGTACAAATAGGACTGACAATACAAGAACGTTTGCAGAAATCAAAATAAATCAAATAGGGAAATCAATGAAAATAATCACTGAATCTGCAAAGAATAACAACACAAATGACGTCACAGTATATGAATATAAATTGTGAATAGAACTGAAAGATAGAAAAGGGTAGACCAACAAATTACAAACAACTCAAAACAAAACTAAAGAACAAAGAAATATTACAAAAATAACAATAATTACAGACTTCACAGCTAACACAAAAGCAACAGTTGTTGCAAGCAAATTTTCAATCAAGAAAATTGCACCTATAGAAAACGCCCACAACGGACCCTCTATGACGTGGGATATTCTGTTGTGAGGACTCCGCCCAACCTTAAACACAACCCGCTGACATAGAAACTAACATACTATACAAACAAATAACATGTAAACATAAATATATATAAATTATGTGTATGATAGTATGTGTTGCAAAATAGGCTCAGTTTTACAGTAATGGCAAAGTTATTTTTATGAAAAATAAACAAACTGCCACTTTATTCAATTAAACATTCTGGCCTTAAATATTAAAGTTCATATATGGAAAACAAGAAGATCCATCGATGAAAATAGGACTTCTTAGTTCACAAATACTGTCTTCCTGTTAATATTGACAAGAATTGATCCAACTGTTCTGTGAAACTCTGTAATGTCTAATGTAAAAATGTCAACAACGTTGACCTACATACTGCATTCACTTGACAGGTCACGTGACGAAGTGTTGACAAAGAGCAAACCAATACTGCAAGTGTGTCGTATCAGCCACAGGAAACGGTCTGGTATCGGTAATCAGTTGACTTCTTAACTTCTGCGAGGTCAAACCCAGAAAGCTGGTCCACCAGTTGATAACGTCTCTTTTTCTTGGAAGACAGACATCATCATCATCAGTTGATAAGATCTCTATGGTGTTGTCTGCTCCACTGTAGTGTATGGAATGTCAACTTGACCTACGCAGTGGTGTGTAGACATGGATTGAGTGTATAATGTGCGAATGACAATAAGGGTTCGTGGTGTTGACAAATGTTCTTTTCTCACACTCATGTATGGCTGGAAGTCATCGACACCAACGACTGTGTACCTTTCTACAGTTTAATTGGACGTATACACTCGACAGCACAGATAGTGACAAATCACAGGTTGGCATAATACATCATGGTACAGTGGATAAATGGTCTTGCAATGTTACATGGGCACTCATGCAGCATAATAGTATAATGGACTGTCAGTAGCCAAGCACTCAGTATCGCCCATACATATATATATCATCTGACTTCACTGACTGAGCACGTCAGCTTATAAATAATATTTCAGATGGCTTCTAGACCTAATCTCGTCTAGCGACGATTCTTTAACATAATGTTCAGCACATATTTTTCCATATAATAATATTGAACCGCTAATAAAGGGTTCTCATGTGTAGCAGTGATCTCTGGACTAATCAAGCGATAATACGGGCATCCCTTTTCTCTTCTTGAAAGTCACTACATGTTTGGTTCCAAGATGGCTTCACTCGTGAGCTGTCACTCACGTTTGGATACAGATAATGAATCTGTCCTAAAGTTAGTCATTCATTAAACTTTCATTGCTCTGTAGATTTGATCATGAACAATTGACTGCATTCTACAGGATATAGTGCTGCTAGGAATCGAAGTCGTTTTCATCGAGTCAAATATATTCTCTCAGACATGCAAATCGTACCTATCGAAAATGGTGGCTTCGTACGAGAGTTCATAAGAGTATCTTTGATTACCTTGGTATCAGAAATATGATTCTGCCCTTCCTTGGCAATACGAATAAACACCGGGGTAAAGCATACACGATAGGTCTAGACGACTATCACTTCCCCCACAAATACTGAGATCACTTTTTTCCCGGCGACAAGCCGACATAGGAAAAAAAACACAGTCCCCATCAGGACGAAGCCAAATCACACCACACTCTAGCGGCACATCCGCCGAATAGCCTTTGACCTCTCTAGAGACAACAGAACATATAGTTCGACTTAGATATGTAAAGATATACAGATATAAGACAAACTCGTCCTACTCAGACAAACAATACACATAAATTCAGGCCATAGATATTCTGAAGCAAGAACAATCTATTACTACCCAAACAACGAATAAATCGCAGTAAAATGGATTCATCCGCGGAGTTCGATCGAAGAGACGGCACAACTTTCAAGGGAAGTAACTCAATAATGACTTTCCCTTAAGCACTAAAAAATTACCTATTTTGTTTACAAAATATTTGCGAACATAACAAGTATACTAATGTATAATATTGTAAGATATCAAAGACTGCACGTACGATAATGCCACGCCACACACCACTAAACGCACCATTGATGCGATTGCAGAATTTGGCTGGACATTATTACCACATCCCCCTTACAGTCCCGATCTTGCACCTTCTGACTTCCATCTGTTTGGACCACTGAAAGAAGATCTTCGCGGACATCACTTTGAGGACACCGAAACCCTTAAACGCGCTGTACGCCAGTGGTTTAGGAAAAAGGACACACATTTTTACCGTTGGGGGATACATGCCCTTGTGAGAAGATGGAAAAAAAACTGTAACAAATAACGGAGACTACATTGAGAAATAAATTTTTGAAGTTCAGACTTGGGGCTACATTTCAATGTGAATTTTATCTCTTTTCTTGCCTATTGAATGAAATTAAAAATTACGAGGCATTACTTTTTGACCGTCCCTCGTATATATATATATATATATATATATATATATATATATATATATATATATATATATATATATATATATATATATATATATATATATATATATATAATGGGAAAGGGTCGGGTGTGAATGAAAATAGGTCTTGTATATCTTACTAGGATAAAGGACAAAGAAAGACTTATGCTACCTTTTTTTGTTAAATAAAATGTTGCCTCATTTTAGCGAGAGGCCTAAACACAACCTAGACACAAGGTCCATCAGCTATACTAGGATACATGTCCAAATATAAAAGGCTGCATGGTCAGGTTATTCTAAGAGTGAACTTATTTTTGTTTACCCAATCAAGAAAAGATGGGAATGTAGCTGGAAGTTATGGCTCTGACAGGGAAGAAAGTGACAAACAAATGGATGGAAAAAAAAAACTGGAATGACAGATCTGCAGCAAGGGTACAGAAAGCAACTGTTTTTAAATATTTTTTTTTTAATTTTAAAAGAGGGAAAAAAAAGGAAAGTAATGATCTTATTATCAGGCAGACCTTGTTCTGGAATCGCCAGATTAAGAGAAGTAGAGGAAGACCAAACAACATATGGACAAGGGAACTGGATACAGAAATACAAGGGATATGGAGAAGAGAATTTGATACAGACATACAAGGGATATGGAGAACAGAAGTAGATACAGAAATACAAGGGATATAGAGAAGAGAAGTGGATACAGACATAAAAGGGATATGGAGAAGAGAACTGGATACAGACATACAAGGGATATGGAGAAGAGAACTGGATAAGACTTACAAGGGATTTGGATAACTGGATACAGACATAAAAGGGATATGAAGAAGAGAACTGGATACAGACATACAAGGGATATGGAGAAGAGAAGTAGATACAGACAAACAAGGGATATAGAGAAGAGAAGTGGATACAGACATAAAAGGGATATGGAGAAGAGAACTGGATACAGACATAAAAGGGATATGGAGAAGAGAACTGGATACAGACATACAAGGGATATGGAGAAGAGAAGTGGATACAGACAAACAAGGGATATAGAGAAGAGAAGTAGATACAGACATAAAAGGGATATAGAGAAGAGAACTGGATACAGACATAAAAGGGATATGGAGAAGAGAACTGGATACAGACATACAAGGGATATGGAGAAGAGAAGTAGATACAGACAAACAAGGGATATAGAGAAGAGAAGTGGATACAGACATAAAAGGGATATGGAGAAGAGAACTGGATACAGACATACAAGGGATATGGAGAAGAGAACTGGATAAGACTTACAAGGGATTTGGATAACTGGATACAGACATAAAAGGGATATGAAGAAGAGAACTGGATACAGACATACAAGGGATATGGAGAAGAGAAGTGGATACAGACATAAAAGGGATATAGAGAAGAAAACTGGATACAGACATACAAGGGATATGGAGAATAGAACTGGATAAGACTTACAAGGGATTTGGATAACTGGATACAGACATAAAAGGGATATGAAGAAGAGAACTGGATACAGACATACAAGGGATATGGAGAAGAGAACTGGATACAGACATACAAGGGATATAGAGAAGAGAACTGGATAAGACTTACAAGGGATATGGAGAAGAGAACTGGATACAGACATAAAAGGGATATGGAGAAGAGAACTGGATAAGACTTACAAGGGATTTGGAGAACTGGATACAGATACACAAGGGATATGGAGAAGAGAACTGGATACAGACATAAAAAGGATATAGAGAAGAGAACTGGATACAGACATACAAGGGAGATGGAGAAGAGAGCTGGATATGGACATAAAAGGGATATGGAGAAGAGACCTGGATACAGACATACAAGGGATATGGAGAAGAGAACTGGATACAGACATACAAGGGATTTGGAGAACTGGATACAGACATACAAGAGATATGGAGAAGAGAGCTGGATACAGACATAAAAGGGATATGGAGAAGAGAACTGGATAAGACTTACAATGGATTTGGAGAACTGGATATAGACATAAAAGGGATATGGAGAAGAGAACTGGATAAGACTTACAAGGATTTGGAGAACTGGATACAGACATAAAAGGGATATGGAGAAGAGAACTGGATACAGACATAAAAAGGATATGGAGAAGAGAGATGGATATAGACATACAATGGATATGGAGAAGAGACCTGGATACAGAACAAGGGATATGGAGAAGAGAGCTGGATATAGACATAAAAGGGATATGGAGAATAGACCTGGATACAGACATACAATGGATATGGAGAAGAGAGCTGGATATAGACATAAAAGGGATATGGAGAAGAGAACTGGATACAGAAATAAAAGGGATATGGAGAAGAGACCTGGATACAGACATACAATGGATATGGAGAAGAGAACTGGATACAGACATAAAAGGGATATGGAGAAGAGAACTGGATACAGACATAAAAGGGATATGGAGAAGAGAACTGGATACAGACATAAAAAGGATATGGAGAAGAGACCTGGATACAGACATACAATGGATGTGGAGAAGAGAACTGGATACAGACATAAAAGGGATATGGAGAAGAGAACTGGATACAGACATAAACTGGATATGGAGAAGAGAACGGGATACCGACATAAAAGGGATATGGAGAAGAGAACTGGATACAGACATACAAGGGATATGGAGAAGAGAACTGGATACCGACATAAAAGGGATATGGAGAAGAGAACTGGATACCGACATAAAAGGGATATGGAGAAGAGAACTGGATACAGATATACAAGGGATATGGAGAAGAGAACTGGATACCGACATAAAAGGGATATGGAGAAGAGAACTGGATACAGATATACAAGGGATATGGAGAAGAGAACTGGATATAGACATAAAAGGGAAAAAGAAGACATGGAAAGACCTTGAGCAAGGGACGGGAAGACTTGGCATCAGTTTACAGAAGGCCTATGCTCCTGGAGGAGCAAAAGGGTGATGAATGAATGAATGAATGATCTTGGATATAGAAAAATACAATGCATAGAAGAGAAGAGAATAAAGCAGAAGAAAATACAGCTATTATTGTTATTGTTAATAAGAATCGACCTCACTGCACTCCGGGCAAACTCGCAGGTGCTCAGTCTCCCTCAGCAAATGTCAAAGAGTATGAATGCTAATAGTACCTATAGCACGCTGGTTTACTTTCGACGGATGCATCCTCTCTCATGCCCATTTCTGCTAGTCCCACGTTTTATGCCAAACTCCAACAGTCTCAGCCTTGTTGATTTATCTATTGCAGTGTCATTATCCAGCAGGTGATCATTAATTGTCCTTAGTATCTCTCCCATATCCATGTCCAGTGTCCCCACTATGGGTGCTCTCGAGGCCAGTCTGTCAGCTCTCTTATTGCCATGTACCCCTGCATGACCAGGATAGTAGATCCACACCAGTTCTTGAAGACTTGAGGATTCTACTGATGTTTTCAATTCCTGCCACAGCCATCCATTCTGAACTTTCCGAAGCATGGCTTGATAGTCTGACAGTATAACTGCCCTGGTTGATGGAGTTTCAGACAGCCACCTCAATGCTGCAGTAACTGACTCTACCTCCATTCTCATGATGGAGGTTGTTGTCATGTAGGCTCCACTCTGTTCAGCGATGACCCGGCCCTTTAATTTCGCAGAGAAGCCCCATCCTCATTTTCACCATGCGCTACAGACCCATCAGTGTACACAATGGAGTCATCATCCCCAGTTTGATCACTTATCATCTGATTAATCTTTAGCTCTGCTTTTCCATTGCCCCAAGATCTGCACTCCCTGCCAAGGCTAATGATGACCTGCTGGTAGTTTATCCACTTCTCCCCTGATTTACTCCACTCTTCCCGTTTGGATACATTTTCAACCATGGTCACCTGACCAATCGTAGCCTCTGCCTGTGCTTTCCATGACATCCCCCTCTTGATTCTTGCTCCTTTGATGTCAGCTAGGTCCTCAGGTAGGGGGTGTCTTTTGTCAGTGGTTACCCAATAGGCTTTTGCCTGGGCCATCGCATATCTGGATCGACAGCAATCCGAGCATGTTCTCATTATCACAACGGGGGTATCACGCGTACAGCCCAAAACTAGTCGCATCCCTTCATTTTGAATGCGTTCCAGTCATTCACATTATGACACTGATAACGTGAGTATTCCTAGCCCGTACTCGATTACTGAAATCACGAGCTGATGATACAGGAGTAACAATAGTCTCTGTTCCAAGCGCGCAGCAGCCATTGTTTTTAAGGCTGCCAGTCCTTGCTTGCACTTCTGTATGATCAGTTCTACATCATACATGAATGATAGCCCACGATCAAATGTTACTTCCAGATACTTCAGCCTGTCTTGCCTTTCAATGTTCTGCCCATTGAAAGTGATGTCTGAAAATACAGCAAACTGAACAAATTAAAGGAAATGAAGAAAATCACATACCCGGAACTTGACATCCTGTAAGTTGACAAATGCAGTAACAAAGGCATGGGCATGTGTCCCTTTAACAGGTATACCAAACATCTTCCCGGCCAAAACATTGCTTGTTCCATCAAAACCTGGGACAGAAATAAATCTGACAAGTAATTTTTGTTATTTCCTATGTGAAATTAGCATACAGTTCTGCCTATTTGGAGAACCTCCTTGGATGGTGGGGAATGTGCAGTATGCCACTCACTTCTTCCTCCTAGCTTGGAACCCAATGTGATTGTCCTTTGCATGCAAAGCTGGAGAATCTGGAGCTCATGTCTTCAATTCAACGCGTTCGGAATATCAGAAAAGCCAAAGGAAAAGCCTAGATCTACAGTGTAGATAATACCAAGAAGTCTTCAACTTGATATTGGCTGCAAAAGTGTGAGATGCTCAGCAGCCCTAGTTTAAAAAACAACAACATATTAAAGAATGATATAGAACACTAGCTTGCCGTGCCAGTGTGAACACAGCCATTTTTTAAAAAACTCAGAACCACTGAACTGAATTTCTTCTTCTTCAATTACCATGCCTGGTGGCGTAGGTGATCATGTCTCTCTACAACTTCTTGTCTCCAGTACTACTGATCAATTCTGTTAACTACTTTCCACATCATGATATCAAACTGTTCAGTATCTTCTCTCTTTGTCATCTTCTATCTCTTTTTCCTTAAACTTTCCTACTGTTACAATATACTCCAGTCCTCCTCATAACATGCCTCAAGAAAGTGGATTGCTTCTGTCTAACTTGATGTTATTGTTATACAGAATTGACATCACTGCACTCCGGGCAAACCCATAGGTGCTCAATCTCCATCAGTATATGTCGAAGAGTGTGAATGCTAATTGTTCCTGCAGCTCTCTGGTTGTAAACACGACGGATGCATCCTCTCATATGTCCATCTCTACCAGTTTTACGTTTGGTGCCAAATTCCAACAGTCTTAACCTTGATGATTCATCTATTGTAGTGTCATTCTCTAACAGGCAATCATTAATTGTTCTCAGTATATCTCCCTTATCCATATCCAGTGTCCCCACTATGGGTGCTCTTGATGCTAGTCTGTCAGCTCTTTCATTACCACATACCCCAGATGAATAAGATTCCCTTGTTCATTGGCCTTTTTCAGGGCATCCTCATTACTCTTTTTGGCTGCCCATGGTATTTTTAGCATTCTTCTGTAAAACCACGTCTCTGTTGCCTCTACACTTTTCCTCCTTGTTTGCTAATTGTCTATGACTCACTTCTGTATGTCAGCATCTGAAATTACACACTCTTTGCTATTATCTACTGGCTTACCCAGTGATGTTACTGAATGTCATCTCATTATGATGCTTTACAGAACTAGTTGATGTCATTCACTTACCTCCAAGATAACAATATCTGGACGCGGATAAACCTCCATCTGGTCCCTGTGCTCTCCGTAAGCCAAACTCTAACATAATTGTATCAGGTCCAGCTGCCAGCCTGAACCGGGCTGCATTTGTTGCCACCAAACTGGAAAAATAATGTACTAGGTATCTGCAAAATGTTTGGATCTCGAAGAACTGCTCCAGTAACTTAGACAACTAAAATGCTTTAGTTAATATTAACAAAGTTAATATTAACAAACTGTAATTGTCTAGTGTTCATTTTTTAAAAATAATCTTATATTATTTCTCTTGGAAAAACCCCCACTAATTTGAAGTGTGTCCAATCCTTAAATGCTAAACCAAGAACTAGACAAAAGTTGAAGGCTTTAGTTACTATCAAAACATTGCTGTCTGCTAAAAATGTCATAAGGATAGGAACATGTATCTGCCTGTTAATTATATGTACTTATTTATTACTTAACAATATTACAAAGGTGTCCCATGTGGTTCCCTCGAGCATCTGAGGTATATCGGACTACTGCTTCCACAGGCATGTCGTAAAGGGTGACTAATGTAAGGCTGTGCTTGGGTCTGGTAACCTCATCGTGTAAAACAATATTATACAGATATCACCGCTACAAGAGCTCGCACTTTGGTGTAAGCTTCCTCACAGGGGTTATCTGCAGAGTTTGCTTTAAAAGGAGTGAAAAAGGAGATGATATATATATACTGCTCAAAAAAAGTTAAAGGCCACTTTCAATTTTTAGGTCATTTCAAACTAAGCTGTTTTTTTAAAAACCTGAACACTCAGTCAAAAAAGTTTTGCTGCATTTTGTTGCATGCTTAAACAACGTTTGTTAATCTGACAATAAATCAAATCTGTGTTACGTGTGTGTACCTCCAAGGTCAACCAAATGTACGTGGTGGAAAGGGAAATAATGCATGTTTGAAAATGCTTCCTATGGCAAAGCCTGTTGATAACATTGCTGAAATTTGCTTTTCACGTGCAAGTCGTGACTATTGTGAACACATGTCACCCACTTTTCGGAAGGAACAGGCAATGGGTATGTTTGTAACATTTACCATTTTAGTAATGGCTCAGCGAAGACGCTTGACCAATGTTGACAGATGGAGAGCGATGGCATGGCTGCAGGATGATGTAGGGCTGCGAGAAGTTGCTAGGAGATTAGGAGTTGCCCACTCTGTCATACAAACTCTGCGTGATCATTATAATGCAACCGGCAGTGCCGCAGAACAACGCAGGTCAGGACGTCCAAGGTCTACCACAAGACGGCAAGACACATTTGTTGTTGTATTGGCTCTCAGACAAAGAACAATCACAACATACCCATAGCCCGTTCCTTCCGAAAAGTGGGTGACATGTGTTCACTATAGTCACGACTTGCACGTGAAAAGCAAATTTCAGCAATGTTATCAACAGGCTTTGCCATAGGAAGCATTTTCAAACATGCATTATTTCCCTTTCCACCACGTACATTTGATTGACCTTGGAGGTACACACACGTTACACAGATTTGATTTATTGTCAGATTAACAAACATTGTTTAAGCATACAACAAAATGCAGCAAAACTTTTTTGACTGAGTGTTCAGGTTTTAAAAAAACAGCTTAGTTGAAATGACCTAAAAATTGAAAGTGGCCTTTAACTTTTTTTGAGGAGTATATATATACATGACTGTTATTACAAATTAGTCACAACTTGTACAACCAGAATTTGGGTAGCAACTCTATGCCATAGCAGACCAGTGTAAATGCTTATGTAATGCTCTGTGAACAGTTAATAAGTTGTATTCATTCATTTCCCTTTTTGCTCCATATGGAGCATGAAGCCACCACTACAGCTGGCACCCACACAAAAAAGCCTGCAACATTCATGTGCTCTTGCAGGTGGTGGTATCTGAAGCAATTTGTTTTACATGATGGGGTTGCCAGACGCATGCTCAATCTCACATTAGTCTTTATTTACAGAATTCCTGAGAGAGAGCTGTAGTCCGATTCTTTCTTTGTCTTTTCAGACAATCTCCTCTCCACGCAACACAAAAAATTTTCATAAGTCTTAAATAACTGACCCACCTTGCATAATTGACTAAATTCAAAAGAGGCGTCTCCAACAGCTGAACCACAGCAAGTGGTCCTGAAACTGTAATCAGGGGAATTTTGGGAAAAACCACCTCTCCTTCTTGAACTGCAGTGAGCGTAATGTCTTTGGCTGACAATTTTCTCAGATAGGTGAAAAACTTTGGATCAGTTGTAGGTGGCATGACTGTCTTCAGATACTCAATATCTGATTCAGAGAGTTAATTGTAAGAGTTGAATCTTCATCTCAAATGTTAAAACAGTTATACTCTATGGCTGTAAAACATGGAGAACAAAACAAAAAAAAACAACCATGAAGTTACAGACTTCCATAAATGGGCGCCTGCATAGACGCAATGGAGTGAAGTGGTATGATAAGATGACTAATGTGTAAATGATGACACAAACCAGACAACTGCTGGTGGAACAAGAGATGAGAAGATGCTGGTGATGGACAGAACACATACTGGGGAAATCTGTTAACAGCATTACATGGCAGATCATTCTCTGGAATCCCCAGAGTGACAGAGGTAGAGGGATACTTTTTTCAGTGATGTCGCTGAGAAATTTTGTTCGGAATAACTGCTGTTTAGCACTGATTGCATTTCTACTGTTCACATATCATAAATAAAAATACCTGGCCTTGAAATTACTGCTGACAGCCTAATTTATCTTTCTCGGACAGGAATTCTGAGTTATGTCTTTCTTTTAGCACAATTCTTGCCTCACACAGGCTCTTGGATTTCCAGTCTTCTGTTCTTCCATCTGTTAAGATTCTTGTTCCAAAGCAACCAAATTTCTCAAGTTTTGTCCTAGAATTTCCATTATGTGTAATCTCACCATTCTGTTTTTAACTGACTGTCATGATAATCATATTGTTTTGTAAAATTTATTTCTAAATTCATCTTGCAGCTGAAGCTTGTTCATGAGGCTGACAACCTCACCATGTAAAACCAATTTCTAAAAAAACTAAAAATGCAAGAGCACATAAATGTTTTGCTGCGATGGGGGAAGCGGCAGTCGTGGCTCCATGCCCCATAAAGAGCGAAAAAAGAACCGATAATGAGTAATGATAACACTGCCTATATCAATGATCAGGATAAAAGCAGCAAGGAAAAGCTGATGGCCCAAAAGAAAGTTCATAAACCAAAGCGGATACCTACAAAAAAGAGCACAGTATGACAATGTACCAGACGTCAGTCTGTAAACTTGATCACAAGCCAGTATTGTAATACAAAACTTCCTCACCTCCCTACTCTGCAATGCTTCAGCAGTAGAATGAATGAGGAAAATACATTACAAATAATTCATTCACAGAAAATCATACATACCTTCATCTGACAATCTCTTCTCTAGGTCATCATTATTACCCTTCAGTTCTTCAAAGAGAATAGGCCTTCCACAAAAGTGTGCCATGTCCTCCTGTCCTGTGCCATGTCCTCCTGTCCTGTGCCATGTCCTCCTGTCCTGTGCCATGTCCTCCTGTCCTGTGCCGTCTGCTTAAAGTCTTTCCATGTCTTCTTTATACCTTTCCTTTCTATCTCCAGTTTTCTTCTCCGTGTGTGTTTTTTTTCCAGCCTCCCTCTATTTCTCTTGTCTAAGGATTCCAGACCAAAGAGTGCCTTGTAATGCTATCAACAGGTTTCCTCAGTGTGTGCCCTACCCATCATTAGTGTTTCCCTACTTACAAACATTCCAGGTGTGAAATCTAGAGATATTCCTAGAAGGAAAAATGGTGAATCTGCAGCCCAGACTCCTTTCGACTTTTTCTGCATTGTGCCATGAGCTTCCATTATAGAGGATCTTCTACCGCCTTGAATGCACAAGTAGAATTTACATTATTTACTTTGATTGATATGTCCATATTTACTGAAGTTTTTTTTTTTTGTGGCTTAACTCTTAGTATACGAGCAGCCTTTTAGAAAGGCCGATGATCGATCTGCACTAAATAATTTATTTATAAAGATAACATAAAGTGTTATATATCAAAATGTGAAGAAATGAAACCCCTAAATCATGCACGTAACTGTCACGAAGTGGTTTTAATTTTATAGAGTGTGCCTGAATGAAAGCAAGACCCTAGTATGAGAAAGTCTGAGAAGATAGAATTTAGATGGAAAATGACATGCCTGTGGACAGGTGAGACTATTGGCTCAAGAGATAGACCCAGGATTTGAATCTCCCCCCTGCCGCTTCGTGACTAAAAAAAATGGCTATAGTCTCCCCCCCTCTGACTGCCTTGAAACACAAGGAGATAAGGTGTATAATTACGACCACAAACACCACTATACAGACAACATGGAGTAAGTATAGTAAAGAATAGAAGCTGATCCAGTAAATAATATATATATATATTTATTTACATACAAGGAAAACATAAAATGGCATATTACGTCATCAAGTCAGTCGATAGCGTGCACTGTTGCACGGCCTGGAAAAACCAAAGTAACAATTAAATTGAGAGACACTCAACAACAAAAAAAACCCCAAATCACATTCACTCTTTCTGTCACCCTGCTGAGGAACAATAAAAATGGTTAGTGATTTAAGCCCAATCTACTTTGGTGGGGCTGTCAACTTTTAGCCTCCACTCTCTAACACTAATAAATTTCTACTGTCTTAGTCCTGGTGACTCTTCCTCAACGAACGGCTACACAGCTTTCTACTTGGTTTTTCGAACGCAGACTCAGTGTCTATCCGTCAAATGGATACTGAACAGACCCTACTGGTCCTGTCTATTTTCTCCCTCCTTCTCTACCTTTCTCTCTTGATCTCAGTGTCTCTCTAACACTCGAGGGCTGATGATGCGGCGTCTCCGTTACTCTCTTCTCGATTTCTATCAGGACCTAGGTATGGTAACCCTGTCACCTGTTCCTGATTTTGGTGATGACGATGTTCGGATATCAAGCATGAGGGACTTGATTAACTGTAGACGCTTCTCTGCTGCTGAGCAAACTTTCCCCTTTTCTCCCACTCCGGATTTAGAGGAAGACACAGCCTTGATTTCAGGCTGTACAAAATGAAACTAGTCTCCCGGCCACCTGCCGGCCACCTGCCGTTGCTAGAGACTATAATAGCGATGCTCTCGGCTGTCTGATAAATAAACCTCGGTCCAGCTGAAGCATAGGGACTTCACTGCCAGATACCATAGGGTAATTTTCTTTTGCTCCTGACGATACTCGAGTACACTGACCCTGAGATATGTCTTTTGCCGTGGATAATTTTATTTGACAAAATTATGCTCCCCACTGTTTCCCCGAGACTCGCGATTATCGTTTGTTTTTCCCACGGTGGAGAACGATAATTACGACGTCCTACGGCCAGGTACGACGTCCTACGGCCAGGCAATTATTTTTCATAGAGACCGAATCCACGTTTTCTGTCTCAATATATACAAGAGAAACCGCCCACGCGGATTTCCCTTCCTACGCAAATCGCGGACCAATGGCAGCGCTAGGAAAATCAAAATACCGCGTGTCCGCAAAATTGCGTCACATTACGTGATAACCTCGTGCTACTGACGCGTCATACAGGAGTGCCCGAAAATATCGATTTTCGTAAACAATGGAATCTACGGGAATCGCGAAAAATTCAGAAGAGGGTAAAGCTGATGCTAGAATAAAATAAACCTACCATCATAAACGAACCCATTTAATTTATCTACTCAAAAAAAAATACCAAACACGATATATATTCAAATGAGAAGAAATAAAATGGTGAAAAAGCGTGCCCGAAAATAGCGATTTCCGTAAACAACGGAAAATCGCGTGATCAGAAGAAAATAAAACTGGTGAAAATTCAAAATAAAAGAACAGGATCGGGCCGGTTGAAAGTCAGAATTACAGTGCCACATCACAGTAACTAAATTGTTCAGTGGTTTTAAACATGCATTCACCTATACATTTTCGCTATTGACGGGGATCGATCATCGGCCTTTCTAAAAGGCCGCTCGTATACTAAGAGTTAAAGTTTCTACCCTCCGTAGTTGCCTTTTATGACATGCTTGGTAGTTACAATGTTACTATTCTTAGCTCCCTTTCCAGGCCCTGGCAACTATTTCCAAAATATCTCATTTTTATCTATTTCCTCTGTGCTGTTCAAGGGCATAGTTCATAGCTTAGTCTGGGACCTAAGATGCGTCAACAGTGAGGAATGCAGTTAGCGACCCATAGCTAGACTGCTTGCATCAGGGTCATAGAACCAGAGCTGACCAAGACCCTACTCCAGCTCCAAGTGGTGGTCCTGGAAACAGGCTGCATCACTGCAGTCTGGCTGAGTGAGTAGGGATCGAAGAGGGAAGGCTAACCCGGTCCAAAAAATGCTGTGCTGAAGTCGGATGTGTCGGCCGAAAGGCGCAAATATTGCAGCTTCGCTGTAAATGGACACAACGCAACCAACGTCCTTTTCAGGATGAACGAAGAAGAAGAATAGCTTAGTCCTGTCCATTCTCTTTTTATTTTCCTTATACATTTTTATACTCAAACTTTTTCACTAGTAAGAACTTTCTGCATTCTCCATTTCTGGTCACGTCAAAACACACAAATTTTTTTTTTATTTCCTTCAATTGTCTCTTGTTACATTAGATGATTTTTAAGGATTTATTTTTATTTATCTTATGGAAACAATGAAATAGAAACGATAAAGAATGGAAACCGTCTACAGTTGAAAGGATATGAACTGAAAATACAGCTAGACTTTCAAGGTTAGTTTCAAAAGGTAATCTTGTGACAACTCACCACTTTCTGAAAAATGAAAGCTCTGCATCAATTTAACACACTCTTCAAGGCCTGCAAATATCGTGAACTCTCCACTAAATGGGTTCTTGCGGAAGTAGAGATCAAAAACGGAGGCATCGTTCATTTTATCACTTTTCCAGTATGCATATGCCATGGTGATCTGGTATAAGTCTGTTTTATTTAAGAAAAAATTTTCAATTTAAATTGTTACACACAATTTTAGAGCAGTACTCAATATTCACTGCCAAACTTCAAACAAACAATGAAAATTTTTTTTTTTTACCCTGTCCATTATGCTCTTTGGTTAGAGCCAACAAAAATAAAAAAAACCAAATTTCACCAGTCATCAAGGCTCTTACGCAACACAGTGAGTTAATTGCCATATCACAGGATTAATTATTATAAAACATTTGCAATGAAAGAGATGAACTTTCCAGCATGCAAAGATATTGTCTAAGAACAGAAACAAATGAATAATGATAAGAAACTCTACACAAAGCATTAAAACAGGAGGCAATCTTTCATTGTAAGAAGTTCCCCATCAGACAAGTGTTTCAACCCTTTGATCTCCTTTACACTCTAAGGGGGTGCGCCCACTTAGGTCATGACCCCCCAAGTGTCAGCCTTCTGTTGATTTGTTTCTGCCTGCATTAGGAATTAAGCCCATGCAAACTTCACTGTCAGTAAAATTAGGAGGTAAAATTCATAACATTGACACCTGATATGGAATTAGTATTCTGGAATCTTCCTGACGGGGAATGCTTAAGCAAGAGTAATAACATCTGGTCAGGCAAGCAGTATTACTGGAATCTTTCTGAAGGGGAAGACTAAACAAGAGGAATAACACCTGAACAGCCAAGTAGTATTACTGGAATCTTCCTGAAAGGGAAGACTGAAGCAAGAGGAATATAGCTAGAAAGTTCTTCGTCCGTGAATTCCACACTGAGGTTTTCATATATTCATCCTCATGTGGATCACTTTCTTGCATCGTGCTGTGCTTCCTCAAAGCTAGTGATGTTAACCGCCTCCTCCTCTCAACATGCAATAAAATGACATGGTTCCCAAGGGTTTCAAGAGGGGACAGAGATAGAATAGGATCACTGTTACTTCCATCAGGCAATGCCATAAGTGATCACTCAGGTCAGGCTGCGCATTATGTAAAACCAATTGCTGCAGAAACCCCTAGAAACCATATGTGATTCACTACATATACATAGACAACATAAGTTAATGACATTATACAAGATGATAGTCTTTTTTTCAAGTACAATACCTGCTGGCATAGGCAATCATGTCTCTCCACAACTTCCTATCCCCAGTACTGTTTATCAATTCTGTTGCTGACATCTTTCCATATTATGGAGCATCGGATATGGCAACAATACTCCGGTCCTTTCCCCGGGTTTTACCACAGATATATCGATGATGGCATAGGTCTCACAGATATGTTCGAGACTGATTTATCCCGCTTCATCGACTTTGTCAACCACTTCCACCCCACCATCAAGTTCACCTCCCTCATCTCCACAGTATCTGTCAACTTCCTTGACATTACTATTACTATCACACCCTCCGGCCTCAATACCTCAGTATACTACAAGCCGACAGATGCCCATAGCTACCTTCTGTATACCTCTTCTCATCCTCGGGCTTGTCGTGACTCCCTTCCATTTTCACAACTTCTCCACCTTCGTCGTTTGTGCCAAGACGATGATGACTTCCACTTCCGAGCCAATGAGATGTTGGATTTCTTCCGTAGCAGACTTTATCCCGAACATGTTCTCACCTCTGCCTTCCAATGTGTTCTCCCCATCTCTCGTCAGGAGGCCCTCAAACCTCACTATAAATCCACTTCGGATAGAGTCAAATTAATCTTGACCTATCACCCTCACAGTACTGCAGTCAAACAGATCCTTTTCCGCCACCTACCTATCCTTCAAGCAGAGTCTGTGACCCAAGAAGTATTCGATGAAGCACCTTTGGTTGCATATAGACGCGACAAGAACCTGAAGGATCTTCTTGTTCACAGCCGTCTCCCAAAGGAGAATGCCACTCACTTTGGCACATTACCCTGTGGTCGGACACGATGCAACATGTGCAAGTATGTCATCTCAACCCACAAGGTGTCTTTTCCTGAGGCTACGTACACCATCACTAGTAGCTTCACATGTGAGTCGCGTAACGTCATTTATACGATCATATGTAAACGTTGCTGCAAAACCTATATTGGCCAAACAGGCAAACGACTTGGGGACAGGTTCAGCCAGCACTTGAATGACATCTCTCAGCACAAATCCACACCAGTTGCCATACACTTTAATGGCCCTGACCACCAGGGTCCCATCGACATCCAGGTCACGGCGATCAGATCCTGCTCCTCTGACACTGCTAGCCGAGAACAGCTTGAGAACCGTCTTATCCACCGCATGGGGTGTCTAAAACCAGCTGGGCTCAACACTCTACACACCTTTGTCTGAGGTCACCCTTTCCTCTCCTGTTCTACTTTGACTCTTTCCACTCTTATCCCATTTTTCTATTATCTGCCGCCTTCTAATTATACGCATGAATATATAATACACTGTTTTTAATATGTCTAGATTTTTTATTTTATTTATTTATCTTCGACTCATTCTGTTCCCTTCTATTTCCAGTCCCCACTTCTATTACGTTTGGGTAGTTTATTGCTTAGTTTCGTTTTTTAGTTTCTAAGTATGTTATTGTGTACATCCGGTGGTGGGATTCATTTCCTTTTCCTGGCAAACGCCCATAAGCGTTAGGACTTTGCCGCCTTCAGGGAAGTACCTACTTTTAAATTTTTATTTTTTTAGGTTCTAATGTGTCCTATCTAATCTTCACTTTCTTTCCTTTCCCTGACGAAGGCCTTGTGGCCGTAACGTTGGCTATTTTCTCATTCTTTTGTCCTCGTAAGACGAATCACCTTTTTTCGATTGTTTTTCACACCAATCCATATTATAACAGTTATAATGTCAGACTGTTAGTTTCTTCTCTAACTGTCATCTTCAATCTCTTTTTTATTCAGTCTTTCCTGTTGTCACAATATATTCCAGCTTCCTTCTTCTCATAACATACCCAAAAAAACAAGGATTACTTTCTTCTAATGTGAATTATAAGCCTCCTTTGTGCACTGGCTTCTTCAGGACATTCTTATTACTCTTTTCATCGTACCTACGACTATTGTTTCAAAACAGTAGAAAAAGGAGATCCCTTTACACGCCCATTGAGGCATATTGGGAATATGGTGTTAGGCCCATATTCTCTTGACCATTGGCACACTAGGGGTGATGTGGTCAGTATCACGCCAGCAGCCTTAACCTTCCCAGAAGTTGCTCTGGTACCCAGTTCATGAGGCTGGGTCCACCCCGGAGCCATTTGCAGCATAAAAAAATGCCACCTCAACTGGGGATCAAACCATGGACCACCGAGCTAGAAAGCCAGTGCTCTAACCACTGCTCTACCACGGCTCCCAAAACAGTAGAGAGGAACTACAATTACTTCAGTTACATGTGCCCAAATCTAGGATCGACCTGTTCAAATAAGAGCCTAGCCTACTTGTGGAACAGCCTCCCACACCACCTAAAAAAGCCTGTATACACAACACTCATTCAACAAAGCACGTTACAAACACTTCATCAACACCGACTATCTACCTCCATAGAAGCAGCCTTTACCTGTGCACATCTCATCTATACGTCAACCTTTATTTTCCTCTCCCGCTTGTTTCCACGTTCAAGTTATTTTTCTATGTTAATTTTTTTTAATCACTACTATGTAGTATTATTACATGATGCTACGTATGTGAGAAAGTAGTGCTACTACTAATATGTTTGTGAGAACGTAGCTGTATACCACTATACTTTTGAAATAAGTAATGTTTTAGTTTGTCTAAAATATGAAGAGGTTTATGAGAATGATCAGATATACTTTTTTCTAAATGTTTTTTTAACTGCTGCAAAATATAATTATATATATATATATTAAAGATTCTCGATCACACACGCACTCTCTTATCTATAAGAACTGAATCAACTATGAATCTGTAAAATAACATATAACGAATTTAATAATCAATTAGTCTTTAACAAATTTAAATAAAAGTGGATGAAAGTGACTTTAGAGGGTTTAAAAAATGTGTCTTCACTGACACTTAATTGGGGACTGATGGTAATTATTGTCCGTTGCTTGTGCCTGTTACAAGTAACTTAACTTGCTGAGTACTGCAATGGGTCATTGTCAGATCTTTTGTGATGAGGACTCTTCTCTAGAGGCGTCTAGATGAAGTTCACTCCTAATGTCAAGGTGGGTGTCTTCACGTGTCCACTGTAGGTAGTTGGTGTTGAACCCAGCTTCTTGAATCACAAGATTGTGGTGAAGACTCGTACTTCAGACTCTTCTGGCACTAAGAACCGTCTTGTAGCTTCGAACCACGAACTTTAAGAAAAATAAAAGAACGAATGCCTCTGCTCAGTATATTTGTGGGCAGAAGATTAACAGGTGCATTGTCTCGCTGTCCACCCACCAATGTTAGCCTTTCTGGATAATTATTCTCCCTGAGTTTACACAGTATAACTAAGGGAATATGATTAGAAATCACTGTTATTCTTCTGGTCACTTAAATGGGAAAATGTGTCTGCACAGCGCAAGTGCAATGGCTTGCCTAAATTACAATTAACAAGGTACATTTATCTCACCAAATGATACTATACATTCTAGACACATGTGAGGTAATCATCCCACTGCTTCATTCAGAGTCTGGGGTCGCTTCTGCTTTCGCTTTCCTGAGCGAACTAGCAAAAAGCAAACTCCAGTGCTTGCTGTAGTGGTTTATGATCATACTATTTTTCATATGTTGAGGTCGCCAGCCTCCTATGACTGGTATAACCACTTAGCAAGTACAGACATATCACAATTCACATTTTAAACTATATGTTCACAACTTACCCCGAATGGGATATACAATCTCCTGGCACAGTAGAATGGACACAGCAACTTTGATTAGATGCTTCGAACACTTGGTCGGGAAATTTTAGTATTCCTCTTAATGACAGGTGCTCTGGTTCCTTAAGTTTCCAGTCTTGGTATTTAAAATTGCAGGTTTCTCTTTTAAGTTATAAAGACGCCCAAATACTTTGATCTGTCACTTTTAATTCTAGAATACTAGTCTGATGTCTCTCTGGCTACTGGGAGTTGCTAATTTGACGTTGCGATGCAGTCTGATTTGTGTCTCCGATTTCACTAGATTATATTTCCATTTCTCAGTTCAAGTCCCAGATGGTGCTTCCGACAAACTTGCCAATGAAAGCCAAAGTCTATTCCAGCTCTTAAATTAAACCAATGGCAAGCTCTTTAGAACTATGTGGGTCGGGGTGGTTAATCATTACTATCCCCCGCGTGTTTTAAAATACCAATTTTAAAATTTAAACTCGTGAACTCTTTCAAATATAGCAGTAATACTTCCGATTGCATTTGTACAAACTCTCAAACACATCAGTAAACATATTTCCTGGCTAATACCTTCCGCCCATATTGTCTCCTCTGACAGGTTATCTGTACTATTGTTACAGAAATGGTCCAGCGGAAGTGATAACATATTATCACCTGTGTTTGTGTACACCTCCCAGACGGATTTCTAAGACAGTCAATCTGGCTAGCTTTCCATCGATCGTGCATGACCACCTTGTGTCAACAAGGATCGTCTCTATCAAAGGTGGTTAGACGACTTAAGTGATAAAAGTATTATCCGCTGACCTGTCTAATTAGCATTGTAATACTACGATTCACCTGGTGAAACGTAAACAAGTCTAGGGAGTGGTCAGAGCTAAAATGTAGATGCATAAAATATATCAAATAATAGGACGATTAGGAAGAAAGGAAAGGTCAGAAAAGCAAACGCACAAACGTATCATCACAATAAACTAAACATAGAAATGAATAACTGAATGTGCTGCAATAAAACGAAAATTGGTAGTTTTATAGGAACACTGCAACAAGATAAACAAACATACTAACAATCAATTTTCCACATATGCTGACAACACACTAAGTCCTTAGTCATTCAAAAGCAGATTTCCAATATTTCAAGAGTTCTTATTATATGTCACCATAATCTGATTATGTTTCAAGTGATTGTCTAATTTACTGTATGAATGGTTTGGATTTTGTTTTTCTGTCTTTATTGGTTTTTTCATTACTTTTATGTTATTTATTTTTTTAAATTTTTTTTTAACATATTTAAATTTGATTATGATTGGATATTATAAATGTATGTTATTATTTTACCTTGATAATGCTGCATGTTTAAATAATGCTCAAGGATACAGTATGCAAGATGACAGAGAGAGGAAGGGCAGAATATGCCCAATTCTTAACCCTTTGAAAATATATTTTGTTCATTCGTCTTCATTTTCATATATACAAACAAGCTCAAATCAACACTTAACATAATTAAACTTAACCTATTTTTTTATTAATCAGAAAGTAAGAAATGAAGAAAAACTTAGCCAACAGGGATAAATGAATATTTACAACAGTAACATACTACAAAATGAACAAAATACCCTTAGACTAAAGAACACAGATCACAGTAATTAAACATGAAAGTCTAAATATGTCAAACTCACATCAGTTGAGGGTTGTTTAATAGAAAGGGCAAAGTTCCAGAGATCACAGCCATAACATTCTTCATGCTTCCACATAAATAATTCAGTCTTACAGCTCTAATTCAATTACTGTTTTGTTTTAGTAAATTAAAACACATACCACTAATAAAATATTTCTAGTTACTTGCTTATAACAACCGTCATTTATTTTCATTTCTTGCTTTATTAATTGTGGCTGATTTTACTTACTGTAAGAGATTTACAAATAAATAATAACAATGAGAATAATATTAAGTTATCACAAAAAAAGACGTATTTTTTAACTTCGTAGCTTATTTGATAACGACTGCTTCATGAGTAAAAGTTTTCACAAAGAAAGAAAATGTTGAATGTCAATTTTTAAATTGCATGAAAAATCAACAGCTCATGAAGAACAATGTCACAAACCTTAGTTCTGCTTGCTAATATTGGCACCTTTTCTGTGAAATAAGCTTGTGAGTGTCACACTACTGATATTATATTTTATGATGATGGAATTTTTACTACAGACAACAATGTTTAGCTGTCAATCTTGATCTGTGCACAGTTTTATACACCTTTATAGGTGATTTTACCAGACATAATAATAATATAATAGCCTCTTTCAGTCATAACTGACTATGGGAATGCACCCTCAACGTGGTAGCCTTCTGCTACTTTTTTCCTGGTGAATTTTGGTGTGCTCTTTTCTCTTCTGCTTGTTGTGAGAACTTCTTTTCATCTAATCTGAGGTGGTGCCGTAGGGAGCATCACCACCTCCCAGGTTGCTGGATTTATGTCCAGTGCCTTCATGTCTCTCTTACACACATCTTTGAACATCAGTTGAGGTCGCCTGGCTGTTCTTTTGCCATCTGTCAGTTGTCCGTACTAAATATTTTTGGGGATGTGACCATCTTCCATGCAGCGGACATGGCCAAGCCAGCATAGTCTGTGCTATCTAAGCAGTGTATACATGCTCTGAAGGCCAACATGTAACAGCACCGCAACATTTGTCAATTTGTCCTTCCATGAAATACCAAGGAGTGGCATAAACAGCGTAGATGGAAAGTATTGAGCCTTCTTTCTTACTTAGCACAGGTTGTCCATGTCTCGCTACCACACAGAAGCATGCAGGTGACACATGCATTATATACCACTGCCAGATATATTCTTGCAGAAAACCACTGTATTTCTGTATAGTCAGGAATACTAACTTCAGTATACTTTTCTATTATTACTGAATTAATAAGTGGTGTGACCACCTCATGAGATTGGTAGGTAAAGGTAAAGGATCCCATTACACGCCCATTGAGGCATATTGGGAATGTGGTGTTAGGCCCATATTTTCTTGACCGTCGGCACACTAGGGGTGATGTGGTCAGCATCACGCCGGCCGCCTTAACCTTCCCAGAGTTGCTCTGGTACCCATTTGGGGCTGGGTCGACCCAGGAACCGTTTGTGGCCTAAAAAACCATAGACCACTGCGCTGGGAAGCCAGTGCACTAACCACTATGCTACCGCGGCTCCTCATGAGATTGGAGTTTGATAAATGACCACCATGTGCCTACAACAGTTGAAGATCTGGTTTCAGGTCACTTGGATGACCAAGAAGCAGATGGATAGACAACATCACAGAAATCCTACAACAACAGGTTCACAGCAGCTAATGCAACACACTTGGCTCAACAAGGCAAATCAGCTCCCCTCTATGCTTCACGGCAACAGTGGGCCAATAAAGTAAAAGTAAGTATTGAATTAACCTGGATATGTTCCATCTGAATGTCTCTGCTTGCCTTGTCAACATCAAAGGAAAACTGAGTTGTAAAAAGAGAGTTTCTTTTTCAGATGTTTTGATCAGAAACTCTTTCACACTGCAGGCATATCAGATAGAGTAAAATGAAACTGTCAATACACAACTTCTTTTCCAAAAGAATGAACTTTTTTTGCATACATAGTCACTTGTTAGAGGAATAACTGAACCTGTTCCAAGAATTCTTAAAGTTTAAGTAATTTAAATATCCCCAAACACCAAGGTAGATTAAGAGAGCAACACCATAAAAAATTAATGGAATTCAGTGGACTCTGACAAAGCAGCTGGATGATCTATTTTGCCAATGTCCTTGCCCTTCCACCTCATTGTGCAACAAACAATTAAAGTACTGGGTGAAAGTCCTCAGTAGTTGGGTCTCTAAAACTACAGGTTAAAGGCAAAGAAAGACTGAAGTATATGATAGACTGATTACCCTTGAAAAAATGCATTTACAACATTTAGCCTCATACAAAGAGATAGAAGCTGGCAAAGAGAGATTCTGCACAGTCCAACATCAGTGCATGAAGACAAAAGAGAACTGACAGCACTAAAGACAGGAGTGGTATGACAATATCACCAATGTGGAACTAATGACAACAACCTGAAAAGTGCTAGATGACAAGATGGTGCTGGTGATGGACAGGAAATACACTGAGAAAACCTGCTGAAAGCATTACAAGGCTGTCCTTGCTCTGTAATCCCCTGGGTAAGAGAAGCAAAAAAAGAGCACACAGAAGAAAACTGGAGACACAAGTAAAAGAGATAAAGAAAACATGGAATGTTCTTGAATGGATGGAACAGGACAAGAAAACATGGAATGTTCTTGAATGGATGGAACAGGACAAGAGGAGATGGCACACATTTGTTGAAGGCTTATGCTCCTTGGGGAGCTGAAAGGTAATGATGATGATGACATTTATTGACAATATGTCTTTGTCAAGAGACTCATCTTGAGTTGCTGTGTTCAGTTATCTGCAGTAATGGTACCATTTCTCTATGCTTCAATAGTTCTTTATTTCTCTTACAGTTCAAATATGTAATGTATTATATTTATTTATATGTACATTTGAGGATGCATTTTAGCAAATACAGCAATTTAAAAAACTGAAGTTTTGATCTTCAGTTACTATGTTCAGTTCTCTGCGGTATTATGATCAGTATACTTCAACAGCTGTCAATTTCTCTTGCTGTCAAAACAAGTAAACATAGGGTGCATAATGATGTAGCCGAGTTAATATAATTGGCTTTATCATAAAATGGTAGACAGAACTGACGACGTCTCAATAATGGATGTGTCGCTCAAAGTAATTAAAATGTCAGCGGGGGTTTAATTATGGATCTTTTGTCAGAAAAAGCTCAAAAGGGGGTTAGGGTTATAGTTAAGGTTTGCGGTAGAAGGAATGTTTTTAAGAACTGCAAGCAACATGGCCAACTTCTCAATGGGCAGTTGGCCGACATATGTGCATCTAATATTCTATTATTCTACTAAATAAATTTAGTAAATATAGCAATAAACAAGCAAAAATTTGATCTTCAGTTGGTATGTTCAGTTATCTACAGTATTATTCTCAATAAATTTGAATATATCTCATTTTTTTTCTTGCTGTCTAAATGTGCTAATAGTTTATTTATTTCAGAAAATATGTGCCATCTTTGCCCGACCATATTTTTAGTTTCCTTTCATTAGTTACACCTAGTACTGTTATTGTAAAAGGACGGTAGTATTCTAATGGACAAGGAAGATATTTTAAATAGATGGTCAGAATATATAGAGGAACTATATAATGATGATAGAGGCGATAAACCAAACATAAGAAAAAACATGGAAGGTCCACCCATATTGAAAGACGAGGTTGAATACACTATTAAGAAAATGAAATATGGTAAAGCACCTGGGCCTGACAATATTCCTGTAGAAATCTATGAAGCACTAGGAGAACTTGGCATAGAGGAAATAACAAAACTCCTGAACAAGATATATGACACACGAGAGATACCCCCAAACATCTGCAGATCGGTATTCATTACTATACCTAAACAACAGAATGCGAATCACATAGAACAATCAGCCTAATGAGCCATGTCACCAAAATACTCCTTCGCTTTATAATGGAAAGGACAAGAAATAGGATACGACCAGAAATTTCTGAAACTGAATTCGGTTTCGTTGCTGATAAAGGTACCAGAAATGCAATTTTCACACTATCAGTGCTCATGGAGAGATGTATTGAGGTACAAAGAGACCTTTATCTATGCTTTATAGACTACTCAAAAGCTTTTGACAAAGTGAAACACCAAGACCTTTTTGATATTTTACATGAACTAAATATAGACGGGAAAGATCTTAGGATGATAAGGAACATATATTGGGAGCAGGAATCCGTGATCAGATTTGAGGGTGAACTAAGTGACTTCAGAGCAATTAAAAGAGGAGTTAGACAGGGATGTGTGTTATCACCTGATCGTATACAGCGAGACGATACTTCGAAACATTGAACACATCGAGGGAATTACATTCGGAGGGTGAAATATCAACAATCTGATGATATGCAGATGACACAGTTTTAATAGCAGAGTCAGAGGAAAATCTACAAATCATTCTAGACAAAGTAGTGGAAGAGAGCGAGTTGAAAGGATTATCTTTGAATGTCAGCAAAGCCGTATGCATGGTAGTTTCTAAGAAAATACAAATACCAGTATGCTATTTTAACAGCAAAAGTGAAAAGATCAAGCAAGTTAATCTCTTTAAATATTTAGGCTACACATTGGCATGAGATGGCAGATGTGACACAGAGATAAAGAAAAGAATTGCCATGTCCAAAGAAGCCGTTACTAGGATGAGCAACGTAATGAAAAACAGAAACATCACCATAAGCACAAAAGACAGAGAAGATTGGTGGGTCATGATCGCCAATGTCTGTTCCAGACCAGGCGCCTGAAGAAGAAGAAGTACTGTTTTGATACCTGATCTTCATTTTCTTGCTAGTCTGTTTTGCTGATAAAACATACTTCTTGATATGTTCAGATGTGTTGTTCTTGTAATCTTTTTAAGCAACCTTTAGCTTCATAATTTTAATACTAACTTTAACTGAGGGCTTACTGAAAATTTTTTTTTTTTTTTATTTATGAAAAAAATATCGTGTTCAACCTCGGATGGGTTAAAATTAGGATGTATAGTGACTATAATTTCATATAATATGTTTCACTGCCAATTATCTCCTTTTGGTATTAACCCCCCTGTCAAATTATTGTAAACAAAGTAAATGAAGATTTCTAAATGGTGGGTGGGTGTGAGTGTATATGTGTTTTTAACCTTCAATGGTAGATTCTTCAGACTGGTAATGGTGTAAGAAAAAAGGGGAGAGGGATGAAAGCTTAAGGTGCTTGGGTTAATATTTACTTTGCTCTTTATTTGACATCCGTAATATGCATTACTAGAACCTATTCAGATATTTACATTCTCATCATACATCAAAAGTAAACTCTCAACTAGTGACAATAATTAAATCATTCCTGTCAGACAGAAAACATGTAGTTTCTTACAATAACTCCTATTCAAACGAAGTAGGCGTTCCTCAGGGTTCTATACTTGGTCCTCTACTTTTTGCCATATACATTAATGACCTTCCACTACACATCAAGCACTAATCCTGTGGCCTGTTTGCAGACGACAGTACTGTTTACACGAGTGATAAAAGTTGTAACACACTCGAACTATTGTTACAAAAAGATACAGATAATCTGATTAAGTGGAGCAACGGAAATTGCTGTAGCGAGATTTGGTACCTCTTGCTTTGTTTGTGAAATGATGTGTAACGCGACACACACACACACGCACGCACGCACGCCCGCTCGCCCGATCGCACGCACGCACGCGCACACACACACACACACACACACAGCGCAGGGATAACACGCGACGGATCTTGCTTTGAAGTTTGAAGAAGGCGGAAAAATGTGAATTACGTTTAGCCGGAACGGTATTGAAGAACGAGGAAATAGCGAATATAGGAATGGCCGACTTTAAAAGTTTGCATTAACAGGAAAGAAAATTTAAAGCTACAAGAGCAAGCCTGGTTGAAAGTTATTAAAACTATATTAATTCACCAAAGGAGATAGACTATGAATGATATCCAAAAGGATATTATTCAAATATAAATAGTTTTAAAAATAATTAACATTTTTCATCGTCATCACATCTGCTAAAAGTTAGCTAATAATCTTTAAAAAATTATTGTAACTACATACCTAAACGGATTTCAATAAAACTTGGATAGAATGAAAGCTTCATATGGGGGGAATGAAAGGATACTTAGGAAGGAAGGAAGGAAGGATATAAGTGTGTAGTGAAAAGAAGAGAAAACAAGTACAGAAAAAGCACAGATCGCCTCAAACCAAGAGATTAAACGAAAATCTTATGGGACTTCAGAAGGTGCTTTCTCGTACAGGAGAGACGTCCAAATATAAGGACAGAGCGGCGTGTTGAAAATCACACACACCAAATCCAGAAGCCAGAGTGAGAAACTGGAAGACAGTATCTGCAAGAAAAGTTCTTTTTTCACGCTGCATGCAGGGCAGATTAGCGTCAACCAATACAGCCTCACTGGGTGCTTATTAATCCTAAGAGGGTATGTAAGTTTATTAAAGATATATGTAACTAATATCATTGTATTTCTGATTTTATTTACGATTTGATTGTATCAGACATAATAAAAAGGGAATGACGCTAACCAGAGATAATCTCCACCGGCATTGTCAGGAAGCATAACCATTAATTGGTTAGCCAAATATATCATGGCTAGTTCTTGCCTGGAAGCTTACGACATACAAGCATGTTCATAAGTGACTTGGCATCCATAAGCGGAAGGCAAAGGTTATATGTTACCCATGTATCATAACATGTGATTTATTCATGTATTTTGTTAAATCTGCACAGTGGACAGTATCTTATCATGCTATCTCTGTAACATACTACCATGAATCATTCATTTATATACAAACACTGAAGACATGGTCGCCTCATGAACAGCAGTGGGTGGCGAGATTGTTAGAACACCATGGCCACCTATTACCTTTCGTTCCAGGTTTTATGATCGAGTTTTATGATCATTCCTGATCAAGCTCATGTTCGAGTTTAAACTAAAGACTTGAGGACCTTTGATCCTGCTAACTGAAGCCTAGTGGTCAATCTTCAACACCTTAGTCCCCTGTAGTTATAGGGCGGGCTGAAGGAAAGTCTTCCTGATCATCAGTGTGTCTCAGGAACCTCGAACAAACACAAGAAGAGTTTTTCTGTGTTCAATCCAACAAATCCTGTGAGCCGTTTCTAAAGCGATGGTTGATGATGATAACAGCTAGAGACTAGATAGCAAGATATATAAAAATTATCCCGTCTAAGTAAAAAAAATCGCACGTTACGGAAACAACAATAAATGGAAAAACTTTGCTGCGGGACGGACATCTGGAGTCTCAGGCTCGTATGACTGACAGTGGTGAAAGCTGAAAGGAAGCCACTGGCATGAAAACGGATGCCATGACCGCAAAACACAAAACCAGAATTGGTTTTTGGAACGTCAGAACTATGAATGAGGCAGGAAAGCTGAGACAAATCACAGCAGAGATGAGGAACTACAAGATACATATCCTGGGAATAAGCGAGAGCAGATGGACAGGTAGGGGGAGAATAAAAACAGCTACAGGGGAAAGAGTACTTTATTCTGGCAGAGAGGATGGTCAGCATAACGAAGGTGTAGCCATTATCCTGAAGAAAGGAATGGAAAGGTCTTTACTGGAATGGAAACCCATCAACAACAGACTGATAAGAGCAAGACTAAGAGGGAGGTTCACCAACACCACAATTATACAATGCTATGCACCAACAAATGACAGCGATGAAGAGATCAAGGACGAGTTCTATCAACAGGTACAAAAAGAAATGGAAACTACACCCAGGTACGATCTCATTATAGTAATGGGAGACCTAAATGCGAAAGTGGGAGCACACAATAATTATAACAAAAGAGTAATGGGGAAATGCGGCAGTGGAACAGCAAATGAGAATGGGGACAAATTAATAAGCTTCTGCAGTATTAACAACCTGGTCATTGGAGGAACACTTTTTCCACACAAGGAAGTGCACAAGTTAACATGGGAATCACCAAACGGACGAGACAGAAACCAGATAGATCACATAATGACCAATGGCAGATGGAGACATGCACTACAAGACGTGAAAGTAAGAAGAGGCGCAGATGTGGGAAGTGATCATCACCTAGTAGTAGCAAGACTGAAAGTGAAACTCAGAGCTGCTGGACCAGTTGCAGTCAAGCAGAAAAGATACAACATCACGAAACTGAAGGATCCCCTCACCAGAAAAGCTTTCGTGGTCGACGTAAAGAGAAGATATGAGATTATCAAAAGCCAGGAAAGAACAGAGACCGATGATGTTGGCAAGACAGGCAGAAGAGGCAGCACTGAGAAATGAACAAAGCACAGTATACAAAATAACTAAAATCATCAGTGGAAAACGAGGTGCAAACAATATTACATTAGTCTTCTTCTTCTTCTCGTTCGCTGTTGTTTAGAAATGTCTACACAAGAAGTCCGGTTTTCTGGATGTATGTTGCTGTGGTTGAAAGTTCTTCAAGACTCCCAAACAGCTTTGTGTGGATGTGCGTCTCTGTGGGCCAATGTTCAGTTCGCAATTGACTAAGCATGTGGCAGTCTTGCAGGATGTGTTCGGCTGTCTGTGCTGCCTGTCCACACGTACATAGGGGTGATGGGACCAATCTCAGTCTGTATAAGTGACTGTTCAGTCTGTTGTGTCCTGTTCTCATACGGAACAGGATCACCTGTTTTGCTCGATCAAGATATTGATAGTTGTCTCTTTGTTGATCAATTTTCCTGATGGCCTTGATAAGGGTCTTCTTTTCCTGGAATGTGATTGTTTGTTCTTTTTGTTCCTGTGTTGCTCCCTCTTTTGCTAACATATCTGCTCTCTCATTTCCTGGTATGCCACAGTGTGATGGTATCCACTGTAGCACTACCCTTCTTTTGATATTTACTTCGCATAGGACTTTGTTTAATTCTGGCAGTTTATCACTGTTGAGGGCTTGCAGAACTGACATTGCATCGGTAAGGAATACAACCTGCTGACATTGGCTTATTGTGTTATTTATTATTCCTGCAGCAATGCTTATGGCCTGTACTTCAGCAGCATAGTTTGAACGAAATATTCCAGTAGGTGAACAGGTGGATTCATTTTCTTTGTCTGGATAGACCACATAAACTCCTGCGCCTCCGTTCTTCACTGCTCTGGTTGCAGATCCATCAGTATATACTTGGATCCATGCTTCTCTGGGGTATAGTTCTTCAATCATGTCACATGCTGCTATTTTCCTTTGGAGAGTATTTAGCTCTCCCATGGGGCAGGTGGTAGTTATGGAGGTCTTAATACTGAAATTTTGATGTTGTTCCCATGGGGTTGGGAGGAGTGTGTGGGAGTTATTTCCTTAGTGATGTCTGGTAGTTCATCCTTGTATGTTCTAATTAGTTTTTTGGACCGATGCACAAAACTGCTTCTCTTCAACCTCCCACTGGCTAAATCTCCAAATCTAGTTTTCATTGGATGTGCGGGCATGTTCTTGTACTTTTCTGCTTGGATCAGGGTCTTAGTGTCTCGTCTGTATAATAAAGGTGGAATGCCTGTGATTTTTTCCATTTCATTTATTGGTGTGGTCTTCATGGCACCCGTGATCAACCTAAGCGCTTGATTTTGTACTTTATCTAAGGCTTGTAGGTGTGATTTGGCTGCTGTAGACCATGCTGCTGATCCGTACTCTAATATAGGTCTTATTGCACCTGTATACACTTTCTTTAGTGTTGTTTCGTTAGCTCCCCAACTTGATCCAGCTATTTTCCTCAGTATGGAAAGTTTTCTTCTCGCTTTAGCCTCTGTTCTCTCGATGTGGTGCCTCCATGTCATTCTCTTATCTAATGTAATGCCCAAGTACACCGGTTCCTCATCTGTTTGGACATGTATATTTCCAAGTCGTATCTCTCCTGCTTTGTCTTTGTTGGAGAGCGTGAAAAGTGTTGTTGATGATTTTTCAGCGTTGATCTGCACCATCCATTTCTCTGCCCATGCTGCTATGTTGTCTGCTGCCCTTTGTATTCGCTTACATTAGTAAGAGATAAGCAAGGAAATCTCATCACAACAGTAGAGGGACAGGAAACAAGATGGGCAGAGCATTTCAGAGAAACTCTGAATAAGGAACCACCAGAGACACAATTGAATGTTCCTGAGGCTGAAAATGATCTAGATGTTAATACAGACATACCACGAAAAGAAGAAATCATCACAGCAATCAAAGGGTTAAAGAATGGAAAAGCTCCTGGTCATGATAACTTAAATGCAGAGCTATTTAAGACAGACCCAGAGCTAGCAGCAGAACTATTAGAACCACTATTTGCACAAGTCTGGAAAACAGGGACAACACCAACAGAGTGGAGAAAAGGAATAATTGTCAAATTGCCCAAGAAGGGAGATCTTGCAGACTGCAATAATTGGAGAGGAATAACTCTTCTCTCAGTTCCCAGCAAAATACTAGGCAGGATATTTATACAGAGAATCTCAAAAGCAGTAGACCACAAACTGAGGAAAGAACAAGCAGGATTTAGAAAGAACAGAAGATGTGTAGATCATATATTTACCCTCAGGAACATTATAGAGCAGTGCTCAGAATGGCAAAGACAGTTGTACATTAATTTCATTGATTTTGAAAAGGCTTTTGACAGTATACATAGGGACAGTTTATGGAAAATACTGACGGCTTATGGAATTCCAAGCTGCATAGTGTCAATCATAAAAAGCCTCTATGCCAACTTTACGTGCAGCATTGGGCAGAGCAACCTAACCTTTGAAGTGAAGATAGGAGTACGACAGGGATGCCCCTTATCAACCACTCTATTTTTAACAGTCATAGACTGGGTGATGCGCCAGACAACAGAGGGCAATCCAAGAGGAATAAGATGGACTACATTTTCTACATTGGAAGATCTGGAATATGCAGATGACATTGCACTGCTAGCACATTCACATCAACACATCCAGGAAAAAACGGATAGACTTAATAAGTATAGCCAGCAGGTGGGCTTGAACATCAACCTAAAGAAGACAGAGGTCATGATGCTCAATGTGAGCAACCCTGAGTCCATATCAGTAAGGAATCAGCAACTGGAACAGACAGATGCCTTCACATACCTAGGATGCATAGTAACACCAGACGGCGGAGCAAGCAAAGACATCAACAACAGAATGAACAAAGCAAGAACAGCCTTTTTTAGTCTAAACAACATCTGGAAGTCCTCTCAGTACAGCACAAGCACAAAATTAGGATTATATCAGAGCTGTGTGCTTTCTGTGCTTCTCTATGGCGCTGAGAGCTGGAGAGTTACAGAGAAGGAAATGTCGAAATTGTCCTCTCTTCATACAACATGCCTAAGAAAAATTATCCGAATCTTTTGGCCGAATATCATCACTGTAACAGAAGCTTTTTACCCCACCAGATATTACAGCCAGATGTTACCGGTTGATTTTGTCCAGAATGCTATGATGTTAACGAGTGGTTTAAGTATAAGATGTTAAAGTCTGTTTGCTCGTGTGAAATCGGGTATTTGTACCGTTTTGAAGTGTCGCTGAGTGGGCGTGTCATTGATCACCTGGACAGTTCAGTGTTGCATGTATCTAGGTCAACAGCGTGAGGCACCTCCAGGGTGTAATACAGACACTCATACATAATAGCATACATGTAGTTTCTTAGGAGTGTAGTACTCGTAGTGAGATGCAGTAGAGTGTAAAGGTGTATGCGTAGGAGGCAGCAGATCGTGGACACGAAGTCGTATAGGCTCTTATTCATCTATGCCAAACTCACACCACCACAAGTAGAAGTCATAGATGTGGATAATACAGATGACTTTTCCAACATTTATTACTGCAACAGTACGCTGACAGACGACACAGTCAATAGCACAAAGGGTCATGGACATTTCATGTGTGATAAATAATAATAATCATCGAGCATCATAATCTTGCATAGCTCATATGTAAGATGCTAGTAAAGCTGGCTTGACAATATACATTCTTTCTTACTGTAGCTCAGGGCCCCTGACTAAACGCGTCAGGTAGTCTTTCAACAAATATGCCGCACGATAAAGGCGGATTCAGTTGATCAATATCAAAGTCTATGAACTTGTATAATAAAAGTCAAGACTTCATCTGGCTTCACACGCCAGACACTTCTTCTTTTGCTCAAAGATATCGGCCAAGATATCGGGCCTCTATAATAATTCAAACAACAGTGTATTCTGCATAGGCAGGTATGGTCATCCATGCCGAAACAAACCACCAACAGGCGGTTTCCATATTCAATATCAAAGTCTATGAACTTGTATAATAAAAAGTCAAGACTTCATCTGGCTTCACCCGCCAGACACTTCTTCTTCTGCTCAAAGATATCGGCCAAGATATCAGGCCTCTATAATAATTCTTCTTCTTCTTCTTCGTTCGCCCTGAAAAGGACGGTGGTTGCGTTGTGTCTGTTTACAACGTAGCTGTGATATCTGCACCTTTCGGTCGACACATCCGACTTCTGCGCGGCATTTTTTAGGACCGGGTTTGCCTTCCCATTGCGATCCATGCTCGCTCAGCCAGACTGCATTGCTGCAGGCTGTTTCCAAGACCACCATGTGGAGGTAAAGCACGGTCTTGACCAGCTCTGGTTCGCTGGTCCTGACGCAGGCAGTCAAGCTATGAGTCGCTGACTGCGGTCTCTATTGCTGCGTCTTCTGATCCCTATAATAATTCAAACAACAATGTATTCTGCATAGGCAGGTATGGTCATCCATGCTGAAACATACCACCAACAGGCGGTTTCCATATTAATATCTCTTCACTGGGCTTCTGTAATATAGCTAGACGAATCGTCTTAGGTGGCTATATCGAGCACACAAAATGGACTCTGTATATCAAGAACTGTGAGCGCTACTCACAGCTTGACACAAAATGTTCTGCAATCTAGGCGTAATAATTAAGTTCTTTTTACCTTGGACAGAATCCGAGAAATACACTAATAACAACTGTCGTCATTCTTGACGAACAGAATAACTCTGGGGAGAATCACTGACATCACAGTCACACTGAAGACTATCTTTCCCCAGAAAATGCAGAGAAGAACAACGGACATGTCGTCCGGTCAGAACCCAGCTCATCACTCAATGACAGAAGTCTATTCGTTTTGCGCCCAAGAAACTTGCGCATGCGTAGACAGAACAGATTTGAGAACAGCTAACCCCGTCTGAAGACAGGTCAACTACAATGAATAACAAAGGGAAGATAACCCTAAATCAACCTGTCCCAGGGAGTTAATAAACAGTTCTCTACCTTAGATCATCAAAAGTATTAAATAGATTTACGTCTTATGACACCATCAAAAACGACAGCAACAGACTACCACACTCTCTGGATAAAAAAAATGAACACTTTTTTTTTTTTTTGAAATACATCAATGAGCAAGATACAACATGCTCATAACGCATGAATGATGCGCCGATGCAACAAACAACATAAGATAATGTCTTAAAGACAGGCTCAATCAACGCACAATAGAGCATCTAGTGAGAACAAAAAATCACCTCACAAGATAAGAGAAAATATTTTCTCCAAGTAACATATATCCGGAAGGTACCATCAAAGAAATCTCAGTTGCTGGCGATGCTAACAAAAATCACATACATATCAACAAATGCAATATTATAGCAATGTGAATGACAACATATATCGAGAAGTCATATGAACATATAAATCTATCGAAGTCTCATGCTATATAATCACTATTATCTAATGGATGGATATAACAAAATTTGTAACGTCATTATATATACATATGACAATACAAGTGTACAATCTAACAAATAGAAGATGGCATCCACAGTACAAAATAATGCTGTGTCCCGAAGATCAATGTAAGCAGCATCTAAATAGTATATAAGTACGACATATGGCATCGTCATGATTCTCAAAAGCACTCTGTACCTGGTACCAGTTTGCACTGAGAACAATATAAATGACACAGTTAGCAACATGCTATAATGTACTATAATTACTATTACATGTGTCTAGGTATTACATGTGGCGGCATTAATTTTTTTTTGACCTTTTATATTATGTCAACTCAACCTTCTCCATTACACCAAAGATGGTAATAGAGAAAGAAAACAATTAATTTACCACTCTAAGGTGACAACAAATGTGTTAATATATATTGTTATATTGAAGAGACATAAGTCTAGAAGTGTATCAAGAAAATGTAGGACGCAAGACTTAAGTGGACTCATGTGGGCATCTAGACAGTATGTCTGCCATCACATTATCCAGACCACGGATAGCTCGTACCGTGAAATGAAAAGGTTGAAGAGCAATAGCATATCGAGTAGATCTCGAGCTCTTCAAGTTCTTACACTGAATAGCTGTAAGAGCTTTTTGGTCTGTTTCCACAATGAAATGCGCACCAAGAAGGAATCTTTGTAACTTAAGGATTGACCAAACCATAGCCAACAATTCACGGTCTAAAACCGAGTAATTCCTTTCTACCGCATTCAGCTTCCTAGAGATATACATTACAGGATGCAGAGTTCCTGAGTACTCTTGCATTAGTGCCGCTCTGATCCCTGTGGATGAGGCGTCACCACGAAGAACAAAAGTCTTATCAGCAATAGGTAGCCTTAAGATAGGTGGGGATGAGAATAAATTCTTAATCTGATCCAATGAAGATTGACATTCTTGAGACCAGCGCACCATGTTAGGAGACCCTTTCTTCAATAGGGTTGAGAGTGGTGCCATGATAGAGGATAGATTCTTAATGAATCTTCCGTAGAATTGTATTAATCCCAACAGACTACGTACTTGTTTTTTTTTTGTTTTAGGCACAGAGATATTTAATATCTTAGAAATGTTTTGGTCCTCTGTCTTCAATAGACCGTGACCAACATGATGACCCAGGAAAGAAATTTCACTAAACCCAACATAGGCTTTAGAGGGTTTTGCAGTCAAATTATGCTCGCATAGAGTAGACAGTAATTCATTTAAACCCAAATAGTGATCTTCCCAAGTATTACTGAAAAGACAGATGTCGTCTAAGTATGCAATGACATCTGAACGATATGAGAGAATTCGACGCATCATGCGTACGAAAGTAGCTGGGGCGTTCATAAGCCCAAAAGGCATAAAATTCCACCAAGTGATCCCCTAGGTTGAAAACTTCAGTGAAGGTTTGGCGCGTTCAGATTAACGGAACTTGCCAATAGCCTTTCGACAAGTCAAGTTTAGTAAAGTTTGAGAGTTCCGTTCTTAGTAAGTAGATCTTTAATAGAGGCATAGGTTCAGCATTCGAACCCCGTGAACTTGGTTCAATTTGCGATAAATCTACGCAATAGCGTATGTTATTGACTTTCTTTCAAACAATAACCATGGACAAAGAGTATGCTGAGGTGGATGGTTCAATTATTTTCAATTGTACATTTCACCAAAATTACACTTTCTCGACTTGTGCTTGAAAATGAATAGGAATAGGATATGGATTGCTTACCTGATCGGATTATGACCCAGTAAGTAAAAATGTCATGTTCAATGACATGTGTGTGTCCAGGAATGTCGGTAAGGACATCCTGAAATACTTGTAGCGTAGAAGATATTTGTCGCTGTTCCTCAAAAGACAAATCAGAAGAAACAGTAACGTTTTTCCATGATTCCGTAGAAGTAAGTGGAATCACAGGAAGAGGTAGATTAACATCCGAAAAAGTAGTTTCCTCATCCTGTATAACTGACAGGGATGAGATATGACCTTGTTGGACTGGAGAATCGTCCGTCGCCTGGAAAATAGGCTGCAAATAGTCTGGTCGTTCATGATATTCCGTAAGCATATTTATATGGAAGGTTTTATGCCTTCCATCAATATCGACAACTTAGTCGACATCGGAACTTTTCGAGACTATTGTATATGGACCTTTCCATGTAATAAGAAGTCTGTTCTCCCTTGAAGGAAGTAAAACAAACGCTTTGTCCATTGATTATAGTGTCTACCTGTTTGGTTTTGATGTCCCCGTGAAGAATAGCCTTGATAGTGTCTACTGTGACTACCTCTCCGAAAGTTTCCATAATTATTGGACCCGAAATAACGAGGACTATCAGATCGCCTCCAGTTCTTTGTAGAAGACCCATTATGTGATGGGTTACCCTGATTCTGATCATAATTACGATTGCTCTTCTTATTAAAGTTGTGTTGAGCACCTTGGAATTTATGCATAAAGTTAGGGCCATATGGTGCTGCGGAAGCAACTGGCAACTCTTCCTTCACCTTAGAATTACTAACCGTAGCATGGGGATGTGCAGTTATTTACTGGCTACAATATTCTTCCATGTCTTTTATGTTCTTAGGTTTACGCTCATGAAGAAGAGCAAGGAAAGACTCACTGACAGATGACATAACTTTATCTCGAAGTAATAAGTCCATAAGGGCTTTGTATGTTTTTTCTGTTTTAGACAGCTCAATCCAACGTGTGAATGTAAGACGTATCTTCGTAATAAAGTCAGAGAACTCTTCTCCAGTTTCTGGTAGCATTGTCTTAAAACGAAGACGATAATCTTCTTCTTTTAATTGATATCTTTTAAGTAATGATGCCCTGACAACATCATAATTAGCTCTGTCAGGTTCCTCTACAGCCATTACATACTTAATGGTTCACCTGAAAGTAACTCCATCAGTTGTCCGACATATTGTTCCTTATCTACCTTATGCGTTACGCATGTTAATTGAAATCTATCAAGGTAGAAGGTTATGTCGTCCTTTAGAGGGTTGAAAGGGGGCAATTTGACTTTATAAGTACTCTCCTTTATCTTACCCGAAGTTGACTGAGGAGCACTCATATTCATGATCTTTAATTTCTCCAACTCCAAAGCTAAGAGTTTTTCCTCATGTTCCATTTTCCTTTCTTCAGCAGCAGCTTGAAGTTTCCTCTCTTCAGCAGCAGCTTGAAATTTCCTCTCTTCAGCAGCAGCTTGAAATTTCCTCTCTTCAGCAGCAGCTTCTCTGTCCAATCTTTTATTTTCAGCTTCAGCAGCAGCTTCTCTGTCCAACTGCATTTGCATCCTTTTCTCTTCAGCCTTCTGTGCCTTGGCATATTGAGTAAGTGCAAACTCTTCCAATTTCTCATCAGTTTTGCCAAGGGCTTTCCCTTGCTCTATGAAGAAATCCAATGTAGACATTCTGTCTATTAATGTGCTATTAACACCTGAAATAATAATACACTTTATATCCCAACCTCAGTGGGAGACAAGTCTTTTAATCAAAAACTTGTATAATCACCTTGTTTCTCTATAATAATATCATCATAAATAACCTCTATCTGAAAAGTGCATCATATTAATAATAATAGTAGTTCATGACTAAGTATATATATATAGACTATGTATGATAAACATGTATACAATAACAATACAAAGACAAGAATATAGAACAACCGAAAACGTTCGCAGAAGTCAAATCAAAATAAAGCTTAACTAAATCTAATGTTGCAAAGAATTGCAATGATAACTGCGAAAATTAAACAAAACAACTGACAACACTGTTATAAACAAAAAGATGTATAGAAATAAATAAAAGGAAGAAAGAGAGCTGACAATTACAAACAAAACAAATCAAAAATCAAAGAATGGAAAAAAATAACGAAAACGACACTAACACATCTCGTCACAGCTAAGAAAAAAAATGAAAAGTAGCAACACACGCCGCTCGCAATTTCCGCTGTGGGAAATATGCACAGTCCCTAAAGAAAACACTCTCAGTAGAACCTCTATCACGTGGTATATTCTAAAGGAGTCGCCTTCCCAACCAACCCGCTAAATATACACACTAACACAACATGTAAACAAAGAACATGTAAACAAAGAATGCATGTAGTATGTAAATACACAATATAAAAAATGTGTATAGAGGAAGGCTCAGTTGAACATAAATAAAGGCACAGTTTAACACGTAAACGGGCCACTTATCTCAAGCACAATCCTCAAACACCCGCAAAGATGCAGTACAATGCGGTACAACTGTAAACAGTTTAGGTAGACGATCCACCGTTGAAGGTCACCGTAACTTGCCAACAGGTAGAAGTCTCCAAAGTGTAGCTACATTAAATCATTCTCGACATCAGTTGAGATCGGAAGATCCAACGTCGATATGTGTAGACTTAGCATGTAAACAATAGATTGTAATGTTTACAACCTGAGCTTGAATGTAGATAACTTGACTTGAATGTAAACATGTATGTCCATTGACGACTGTCAAAGTGTTGAAGGGGTGTTTACTTTTGTAGCACAGCGTAAATCGACATCATAAGCAGCTGTGGTCCATGAAGCAGTATAAGGCGTTGACCTGCTTAGTACTGTTCGCTGCGTAGCTGTCACTCCACAATGTTATCTTGATCCACGAATCCGGTCCACCAGATGTAACATCCTATTTCATCCACTAGATATTAAAGCCAGATGTTACCACTTGATTTTGTCCAGAATGCTATGATGTTAACGAGCGGTTTAAGTATAAGATGTTAAAGTCTGTTTGCTCGTGTGAAATCTGGTATTTGTACCATGTTGAAGTGTCGCTGAGTGGGCGTGTCGTTGATCACCTGGACAGTTAGTGTTGCATGTATCTAGGTCAACAGCATGAGGCACTGCCAGGGTGTAATACAGACACTCATACATAATAGCATACATGTAGTTTCTTAGGAGTGTAGTACTCGTAGTGAGATGCAGTAGAGTGTAAAGGTGTATGCGTAGGAGGCAGCAGATCGTGGACACGAAGTCGTATAGGCTCTTATTCATCTACGCCAAACTCACACCACCATAAGTAGAAGTCATAGATGTGGATAATACAGATGACTTTTCCAACATTTATTACTACAACAGTACGCTGACAGACGACACAGTCAATAGCACAAAGGGTCATGGACATTTCATGTGTGATAAATAATAATAATCATCGAGCATCATAATCTTGCATAGCTCATATGTAAGATGCTAGTAAAGCTGGCTTGACAATATACATTCTTTCTTACTGTAGCTCAGGGCCCCTGACTAAACGCGTCAGGTAGTCTTTCAACAAATATGCCGCACGATAAAGGCGGATTCAGTTGATCAATATCAAAGTCTATGAACTTGTATAATAAAAGTCAAGACTTCATCTGGCTTCACACGCCAGACACTTCTTCTTCTGCTCAAAGATATCGGCCAAGATATCGGGCCTCTATAATAATTCAAACAACAGTGTATTCTGCATAGGCAGGTATGGTCATCCATGCCGAAACAAACCACCAACAGGCGGTTTCCATATTCAATATCAAAGTCTATGAACTTGTATAATAAAAAGTCAAGACTTCATCTGGCTTCACCCGCCAGACACTTCTTCTTCTGCTCAAAGATATCGGCCGTAATATCGGGCCTCTATAATAATTCAAACAACAGTGTATTCTGCATAGGCAGGTATGGTCATCCATGCTGAAACATACCACCAACAGGCGGTTTCCATATTAATATCTCTTCACTGGGCTTCTGTAATACAGCTAGACGAATCGTCTTAGGTGGCTATATCGAGCACACAAAATGGACTCTGTATATCAAGAACTGTGAGCGCTACTCACAGCTTGACACAAAATGTTCTGCAATCTAGGCGTAATAATTAAGTTCTTTTTACCTTGGACAGAATCCGAGAAATACACTAATAACAACTGTCGTCATTCTTGACGAACAGAATAACTCTGGGGAGAATCACTGACATCACAGTCACACTGAAGACTATCTTTCCCCAGAAAATGCAGAGAAGAACAACGGACATGTCGTCCGGTCAGAACCCAGCTCATCACTCAATGACAGAAGTCTATTCGTTTCGCACCCAAGAAACTTGCGCATGCGTAGACAGAACAGATTTGAGAACAGCTAACCCCGTCTGAAGACAGGTCAACTACAATGAATAACAAAGGGAAGATAACCCTAAATCAACCTGTCCCAGGGAGTTAATAAACAGTTCTCTACCTTAGATCATCAAAAGTATTAAATAGATTTACGTCTTATGACACCGTCAAAAACGACAGCAACAATCACCAACCAAGATCTGCTTACTCGGAGCAAGCAAGAGGACATGCACACCATCATAGCTGGCAGACGCTGGAGCTGGGTTGGCCATGTCCTCAGAACAGACCCCGATGCCATCACAAGAACAGCTATGCTATGGACCCCTGAAGGAAAACGAAAGAGAGGCCAACCAAAAACAACTTGGCGGAGGACTGTGGAAGCTGAGATGCAAAGGATGAACCAGAGTTGGGGCACTATACGAAGGATGGCCGCCGACCGAGCAAAGTGGAATCAATTTGTTGTTGCCCTACAAGATGCCACCAGGCGTAATGGCCACTGACTGCTTTGACGGTCGGCGGCTAAGGATCAAAGAAGAAGATAAAAAATATACTGTGACAGACTGTTCTAATTGCATTGGAAGATTCATCCAAGATTTTTTACTATTATTTATTTTAATTTGTAACTATAGATAATCATACATTTTACCATCTTCCAACACCCATTTCTCATTACAAGAATATATAGATGTACATAATAAATTATGAAATTGTACTCATTTGACTTGGTAAAATTTTTAACTGTTAAATTTTGAGTTACTTTTTCTAATTTAATTATATTATCATATAGAGTTACTATAGCGAAAGTGGCACCGTATACTTCTGAAGCCTAAATCTATTGTCCAGCTCAGAGTATTCACAGCTGTAACTCAATTGTGATACCAGTGTACTTCTCGGGCACTGGAACTTCATACTTTCTGGAGAGAGATTCTACTTCTTCTCTACCACTATCATCACACTAGGAAAACCTTTCGCTACAATCGCATGTTAATAAATTCATTAAAACAAAATGCATGTTAATATCAACTAGACAAAAATTACGAAATTCAGAGAAAACAACACAGATCTACATTGGTACCTCACTAATTGAAAACGTTAATGCACATAAAACTCTAGGTATAATCGTCGACCAGCATCTAAATTGGATGTACATGCACTGGCCAAGCAAACGGCACAGAAAGTTTACCAATTAGCTAAAATCAAACATTTGCTAGATGAAGAAGCACGAAAATTGTTCTATATATCTCACATACAAGTAAACCTTGATTATTGCTCCACAATCTGGGATGGTTGTTCAATGTCCCAATCTGGGATGGTTGTTCAATGTCCAACACAAAGAGTTGCAAAAGCGTGCAGTGCATCTAATCTCTGACAACTGCCTAACTCAGTGTTTAGATCTATATAAAAATCTTCAAATACTGCCCTTAAAAAAGTGCCTTCTGTTTAACAAAGTTAAATTTGTTCACAAAATCCTGTCACATAATGCTCCAGCATATCTGTGGCCAATGTTCAAATACAACGAAAGACGCAGTCAACGCTTTAACAAATTGCAAGTGCCCAAGCCTAGGCTTGACTTATTCAAGAAAAGCTTAGCGTACTTTGCTGCTCATCTTTGGAACTGTCTTCCACATAACCTAAGAAACAACCTCAGTCCCTATTCATACAATCATAGACTTTTCGAATACTTTATTAGTTCTGATTACATGCCGCCCTAATCAGATTATCTTTTCTTATAATATCAACTGTAGGTTCTAATGACGATGTTTGTACTTTTCAACATATTTTATGTCATGCTTATAAGTAGTTAATGTTAATATGAGTGTGCTATTTTATTTTACTTTACAACATTGAATTCCTTGACATTGATATGTAAAATGCATATGGGAATAAATGAATTCAGTATGAAAGGTGAGAGAAAGGAAGGGCAGAATGTCAGACGGGCCTGCGTGCCCAATTCTCAACCCTTTGAAAATAAAGTTTGTTCGTTCATTCCATCAACCATTAGGCTAGGCCTATATATTATGTTTTTATCTCATTAAATCATCATCACCATTTTCCTGTTTGCTCCTTATGGAGCATGGAACCACTGCTGCATCTGGTCCCCTTATATGAAGCCTATACGAAGTTAACAGCAGTGGTTCCTCTAGCAATTGTTTTAAATGATGGGGTTTCTTATTACATAGTATGTGGTTATAATGTTCAGTTCCTACGTCTGTCTACGTCTGTCTGCTATAGAACCCCAAAACGATAGATGCCCCCAGGATTCACCGAAAGGGGGGGAGAATGATGAATCCACAGGCGCCTCATTGGAATCGACCAGACCCGTTACACGGACTTCGAGCTCTGAACAACGGCTGGAGTTTCCATGTGCCTGTGGTAGGGAATTCTCTACTCAGAGAGGAATGAAAATCCACAGAACGAAAAAGGGGTGTGGGCGGTCATCAGGGGGAGATCAACAGCGCTCTGTCTCGACGGATAAGACGTTAGAAGAACGCAGCCAGGAGTCAATCCACAGTGCTGAGTACATTCAAGTTGATCTGCCTGATGATGATCTCACACACTTCTTGGACGGGAAGAGAGATGCAATCAAGTTTCCACCCGCCAGTGCAAAAGGGCTTTGGGAACAGCTGGACGAAGCCTTGGCAAAAGAGTTGGATAACAACCTGAAGCAGATAACTTTGGAGAAGAAGCTGGAAATCTTCGGAGACATAATATATCTGCACTGTCGCAGAGTGTTCGGAGTGAGGGAGGCAAGGGAAAGTAACCCACCACGAAAAAGCAGAAGACAAATTAAAATAGAAGAAATCAGAAAACAGAAGAAGCATGCCCGAAAACTGTTCAAAAACGCAGTTGCCGCAGAGAAGGAAGGGTTACGACAGGTTTGGGAGCACCTGAAAGGCCAACATAATGCCCTTTGTAGAGCAGAAAGGTTGTGCAGGAAGAAAAGGAAGACTCGAATGGATAGGGAAAGATTCTTCAGGGAGCCCTTCAAGTTTGCCAAAGAACTGTTTGAGCAGCCACGGTCGGGTACGCTAAACATCAGGAAAGAAGACCTGGAAGAACACCTTGGAATGACATATTCAGATGGTCGCAAAGATGAGCCGCTCAGCAGCATGGCAGGCCTTAAATGGCCGAGTAAGCCAGGAGCTGAATTTAACACCAAGCCCCCAACGGTGCAAGAGGTAGAAAGCATTGTCCAGAAAGCTCGATGCAAGTCAGCTCCAGGTCCTAATGGTGTTCCATATGTGGTGTATAAGAGATGCCCTGAGGTGCTCGAACGACTGCTTCGTTTACTGAAGAGTGCGTGGAAAACCCAGCTTGTAAGCAAGGAATGGAGAAAGGCGAACGGAGTCTACATCCCGAAGGAGCAAAATTCCACAGACATCAGTCAGTTCAGGCCAATCTCACTACTCAATGTGGAAGGGAAGATATTCTTCTCAGTGATGGCGAAAAGACTCACTACATACCTCCTGGCAAATGGGTACATTGACACTACCATTCAGAAAGGAGGTATCCCAGGTACACCAGGATGTCTAGAGCATGCCACAATGATATGGGAAGCAATCCAAAAGGCAAAGTCTGACAGAACAAACCTCCATGTAATCTGGTTGGATTTAGCGAATGCTTATGGATCCGTTCCACACCAGATGTTGTGGCAGGCCCTAGAAATGTATCATGTTCCACAAGAGATTGCAGCAATGCTGAAGCTGTATTTCGCAGGGTTTGCTGTCAGATTTTCAACCAGAGAATACACAACGAAGTGGATTGGCCTTGAAGTTGGAATTGCGATGGGATGTACCATCTCTCCGATACTATTCGTGATGGCTATGCAGGTAATCCTCAATGCGGCTGAAGGAATGGCTATAGGTCCAAAGCTCGGTGGAATGTGTCTCATGCCACCGCTCAAAGCATTCATGGATGACACAACAATTCTGACATCAGATGAACATCAGGCCCGGAGGATGTTAGCACGCCTGGATGAACTAGTCAGCTGGTGCAGAATGAGCTTCAAACCCAAGAAGTCGAGAAGCCTATCAGTCAGGAAAGGGAAGATAGCAGAGGTCATATTCACGGTTTCCAACCAAAGAATCCCTACTGTCATTGAGGAACCTGTTAAAAGTCTTGGCAGGGTGTACGATGCCTCATTAAAAGACTCAAAGGCAGTGCAACAGACAATAGAAATGGCAGACAGAGGGCTACAGATCATAGACCAAAGCAGACTCCTGGGGAAGTTCAAACTGTGGTGCCTCCAGTTCATGTTGATACCAAAGTTGCTGTGGCCACTGCTTATATATGAAATAAGCACAAGTACAGTGGAAGCCATAGAAAAGAAGGTCAACAAGTTCATGAGAAAATGGCTAGGAGTACCACCAGGTCTGTCAGATGTAGCACTGTACTGCAAAAAGTCAAAACTTCTGCTTCCTTTCAAGTCAGTTGTTGAAGAGTACAAAGTTGGAAAGGCAAGGCTTGCAATGATGCTACGCGAGTCAGCTGATGACGTGGTTAAGTCCATTCAGCCCACACTGAAAACGGGAAGGAAGTGGAAAGTGGAAGAAGCTGTTGATGCTGCCCAAGAGTCACTCAAACTGAGGGAGGTAATCGGATACACACAAACGAATAGACGGGGATTTGGTCATGGAGACATCCGCTGGTGGTCCAAGGCATCAAGCAGGGAGCGCAGAGACATGGTAGTTCAGGAGATACGAGAAGCTGAGAATGATAAGAGGTTGCAAAAAGCAGTGCAGCAGGTCCAACAAGGCCAATGGACTACATGGGAAGGAGCCCTGCAGAGGTCCTTGACATGGAATGATATATGGCATATGGCACCTCTTAGGCTCAGCTTCGTTATCAGATCACTGTATGACCTGCTGCCGTCGGCCACCAACCTTGTGAAATGGGGAAAGTCGGATGATGAGCAGTGCCCCCTGTGCCAGGGGAGGCAGACACTTGAACACGTGCTCTCAGCGTGTAAGGTGTCATTAGGGCAAGGGCGATACACTTGGCGCCATAACAAAGTGCTAAATGAGCTTGCTGCGACAATAGATCTGGCAAGAATGAAGGCGAATAGCAAAGTCCGGCCAGACACCGCAAACACATACTTTCTGAGAGCAGGAAAGTCAGCACACCCCAAACCGAATAAACCTGGTAGCAGTTTACCATCTCTTCTTGATTGTGCAAATGATTGGGAGATGGCGGTAGACCTACCTGGACGAGGGGCATATCCAGAGAGTATCAGAAAATCGCGGAGACGGCCGGATATAGTGCTTCATTCTGCAGCAACGCTTCAGGTCATACTGATTGAACTGACAGTGCCATTTGAATCCAGATTAGATGAGCAACATTCGTTCAAAGCGGCCAAGTATAGTGATCTGGCCGCGGATCTGAGACACGATGGGTTCACTGCAAGGGTCATGGCTGTTGAAGTGGGCGCAAGAGGGCTTGTGGCTGCATCAGTGTATGATCTATTGAAACTGTTGGGGCTGAGGGGACAGTCGAGAACAAGGGCCCTGAAGAGGCTTAGTGAAACTGCCGAAAAGGCATCAGGCTGGCTGTGGAACAACCGCAATGGGGAATGGAGATCGTAACAATAAACGCTGCGGTACAGAAAACACCAGGAATTTTTCGAAGTCCACAATACGCTGAGGTTTGTGGTGGACTAGTGAACGGGCTGCGACTCAGGGGCGACAAGCGGTGTATACTATAAGGGGTGTCAGTATCAAAAGTCCAGTGGGGAACGCGCAGTGGCGACTCGTTGACTTCGCGCTGGTGTCTCAGTGTGTGCGACGGAACGAACGGAATAATTTGTCTTCTCCTTGTTACTTTCACAATTGCCTCCACGGCTGGCGGTAAGCATATAGCAAGTTTTCGATATACAATAAATAATACCTGTCAGCAAGGCTTGAACCACGCCATTACTTCCAGTGACGGCAGTTTTCGAGTTAACAGGTTCCCCTTCCTTCACAGCTCCATGGTCCGACATGTTGGTTGCTCTAGGTTTTGTTTTGTAGGTTGATTACAAAATTCAGAATCTTTGATTTATTCCGTTTCTAGGAAACAATACAGATTTGTCAATTTCCCTGAAACTTTGGATAAAATGTTTACGGCGGGCAGTGCAGTTTCACTTTCACTTTGTTGTTGAATATTAACTTTCTACGGGTTAAACGCTTCTGACCATGGTAAATGAAAATAACCCTACTTCACCTACTCAATTCATTATTAGTTGTGTCACTGAATAATTTATAATAATTGGTATCGACGGCCAAAAATATCGTCGCAGTAATCCGCGATTCCCAAAAGTTAGGATTTCCTAGGTACCTGAGATAAAGCTGATAAACGCTAACCACTTCGTCAGAAGGGCCTATACGTTTCATTGCAATATCGGTTATCAATCGGTGATCAAATATTGATCGCATATTATCTACTGCGCCCGAAAAGGCAGGAAAGAATTGTAATACTGTAACAGGCCACGCATCAGGTAAAAGGTTATTAGGGAGGGTTGGGCCTGGGACCTGTGGAAACCTCAAAACACGAAAAACATAAGCAAGAATATGGACTAGTCAACAGAAGAAAACTATTCAAGACAGAGCGTCCTCTGGTAAGGAGGCGTGTGGCGTAAACTAGACAAAAATGCCACAAGGAGTCAGAGTTGCTGACTCATATTTTTCTTTTATAAAATCTTCAAATTTTGCACATGGAACCAGTGGCGTATTCTCTGTGCGTGCTGCGCACACCTATGCCCGAAGGAAAATAAAAATTTAATTTACTATTCTATAAAATATTTCTCTTCTAATGTTCTACTTTCGGACCGCACGCATCAGGATAACGGATTTTCCCGCATATAATCTATGAGTATATCTAGTTTCAGTTTCCCAGACGCGTTTTATAGTGCAGTTTTTATTGGTTGGTAGCAATCGCCCGAAGTTTCTCGGGTAATTCCGTCACAATGCGTGCTGTACCTTTCGGTTTCACGTTTGAAGACTGGTTTGTGTGGATCGGGGTCATGGCCAGATACGTCAATACAATACGAACATGCGTGCGGTCGTCTTGCAGCTCTCGAGTTGTAGAAATCGACTGTGTCCAAGTCCAGTGTTTTTTTGTGATTAATTTTTGTTAGTTGCCGGGAGTGCTGATTATTACAGTGACAGTGAGTTTCAGGTTGTAAGTTAATTAGTATTTTGGAGATAATTGACATATTCTCAAAATGCAAGTGTTGGATGACATCGCTAAAAAGAAGTTTTGTTCGCTAAGTTTTAGTGAAAAACTATCAATTGTGAGTAACGGTAAACCATGTCCTGAGTTACCACTCTTAAAAACAGTACATAAAACTAAGACAGAAGTATACACACGCCATATTTCAACAGCTCATTACAAGTCGGTGGATTGGTTAACTGGTTGTGAAAAGAGGAATAAATTGTTCTGTTGGCCTTTTTTTTTCATTTTCTTCAGAAGGCAACGTATGGAGTAGAAATGGTATTGATGATCTTAACCACTCAAGTACAGCTGCACAGAGACACGAAAAGACTAAAAGCCATGTCCAATGTTTTTTTCAGCTGAAAATGTTTGGTCGACAAAGAGTGGACGTCTTGCTTAATGATCAGCTCGATAAAAGTATCAGCCAACATAATGAACTTGTAAAAAAGAATCGAGATATCTTGAAACGTCTGATTGATGCGGTATGCTTCCTTGGTAAACAGGAGCTTCCTTTCCGAGGACATGATGAATGTAATGACTCTTTCAACTGAGGCAACTATTTAGAGTTTCTGGATGCACTTCCGCAATATGACCCTCTTTTGGAACATCACCTACAGAGCTCTACAGTTTTCTGCGGAACCTCCCTGGCTGTGCAAAATGATCTCATTCAGGCTATCTCTGAAGTCCTCACTGATGAAATAAAGAAGGAAGTCCACGTTTCAAACTTTGCTGCTATACTTCTGGATGAGAGTTGTGATATCACGTGCAAATCACAGCTGTCAACCGTCTTAAGATATGTATTAGATGGTGTTGTTTATGAAAGGTTTGTTGGGCTTACCGAAGTTAGAACCTCAGAAGGTTTGTTTAAACTTGTAGTTAGCACAGTACAAGAATACAAACTTAAAGATAAGTTAGTTGGGCAAACTTATGATGGAGCGTCTGTGATAGCAGGTCGTTTGCATGGCTTACAAAAAAAAAGGTTATTGATGTTTACCCAAAAGCACTCTTTACTCATTGCTGTGCCCATGCATTGAACCTCGTCTTGCAACAAAGTTTGATGAATATCAATGACTGCAATACTTTTTTTATAACTCTCAGTGGTCTTTCTGCGTTTTTCTCAAAATCGTCTAAGAGAACAAACGCTCTTCAAGAATTTCTTTCTAAGAAGTTGCAAACTGTAGCACCTACCAGGTGGAACTTCACTTCCAGATTAGTACATACAGTGAACGATCATTAGTTAGAGCTTATTGACTTTTTTGAAAATGTCATTGATTGTTCTTTAGAATGTGTTAAGATAGGAATATATGTATTGTTTATGCTGTGGTCAAAGCGAAACCATTAATTGTATATTTTTTATTTCAGGGTGAGATTTATCTGTTATCTCCCTTGTCTGGACAATGTCCATTATTCTGTATGTCTATATTAGGATATCGATCATACAGCTGGCCATATATGGAGCGGTCTTGCTCTGCTTTCGCGGAAAGGAGCCATTTTTGAAACCTTGCCGCTTGTACGGCTTATTCCTTTGTAGCTTAGATCTACATGACCTGTCTGGTCACGAGAAGTCAAGTACTTTATTAAGGTGTTTTTCTCCGAGTGCGGAGATATATTAAATAGGAGAGACTGATGTTAGCCATTTTGAAAGATCTTGCTGCTTGTACGGCTCATGTGTAGCCCAGAACTTGATTGCTAAGGTGGCTTACTCCGAGTGAGGAGATGTATTATATAGAAGAGACTGAGTTTATATATTTTGAAGTAGTCCGCCATTCGTGCGGCTGATTTTGTAGCTTAGATCTACACGACCTGCTTGGTCATGAGGAACCAAGAACAGTAGTCATTTAAAGCGCGCCATTTGCGCGGCTTATTTGTTGCAGCCAAGGTTTACATGCAAAGTCTCCATGATGTTGAATACTATGAAATTGATGCTATCTACATGATTATATGTGCTTACATGACAGTGTAGTCGTCCGATGTCAGCATATGTTACTGTTGTCCATTGTGGTGGGTTTTGATGATAAAAGGTTAAGTATTAATTATCTACAGATGCTGGCTAGGTGGTACTAGGGTAAACAACTACACCTATAACTTAATGAACAAGTAATTAAACAAGGCACTGTGTAAATTTTGAATGAGAATCTTTTTTTACAATTTTATTTGCCTGTATCTCAATGGCTGGGATACAGGACTGTTTAAAACTCAAAATATAAGGCAATTTATTTACATCAAAGTAATTTAAAACAACAACTGTGTTTGTTAATATTAATCTAAATTGTTTCTGACTGGAAGTGTTCTGGTGAAGCAATAACTCCTATGAATGGACACGCTTCGGAGGAACGACTTGTATCATCGTGTCAAAAATACTGATTGATATAATAATGATGGAGAGTATGGTTAAATGAACTAACACAAGCCCGTGGACAATTGGGCTTAACTTTGATTCCGTGAACTCTGTGTAGTGGTTTTTGATGTTATTGTATGGTTGCTATGTTACCTAGTGTACTGGATGAGGTCAGCTGTGAAGGCTCCTGAAGATAAAAGTTTATGTGAGTTACAGAATGCCTTTCTGCTACCACTTACGACCTCAAACAGACTTATTCTACTATTATTTATGTTAGCTACGTTTAATGTCTAGGGTAATGAAATTTTGATGTGTAGGTAATTGAATACACAGACACACACATGTAAACACTAAGTCTAATAATAATAATAAGCTCTATGATCTTCTTCTTCTTCTTCTCGTTCGCTGTTGTTTAGAAATGTCTACACAAGAAGTCCGGTTTTCTGGATGTATGTTGCTGTGGTTGAAAGTTCTTCAAGACTCCCAAACAGCTTTGTGTGGATGTGCGTCTCTGTGGGCCAATGTTCAGTTCGCAATTGACTAAGCATGTGGCAGTCTTGCAGGATGTGTTCGGCTGTCTGTGCTGCCTGTCCACACGTACATAGGGGTGATGGGACCAATCTCAGTCTGTATAAGTGACTGTTCAGTCTGTTGTGTCCTGTTCTCATACGGAACAGGATCACCTGTTTTGCTCGATCAAGATATTGATAGTTGTCTCTTTGTTGATCAATTTTCCTGATGGCCTTGATAAGGGTCTTCTTTTCCTGGAATGTGATTGTTTGTTCTTTTTGTTCCTGTGTTGCTCCCTCTTTTGCTAACATATCTGCTCTCTCATTTCCTGGTATGCCACAGTGTGATGGTATCTTGTTCCCATGGGGTTGGGAGGAGTGTGGGAGTTATTTCCTTAGTGATGTCTGGTAGTTCATCCTTGTATGTTCTAATTAGTTTTTTGGACCGATGCACAAAACTGCTTCTCTTCAACCTCCCACTGGCTAAATCTCCAAATCTAGTTTTCATTGGATGTGCGGGCATGTTCTTGTACTTTTCTGCTTGGATCAGGGTCTTAGTGTCTCGTCTGTATAATAAAGGTGGAATGCCTGTGATTTTTTCCATTTCATTTATTGGTGTGGTCTTCATGGCACCCGTGATCAACCTAAGCGCTTGATTTTGTACTTTATCTAAGGCTTGTAGGTGTGATTTGGCTGCTGTAGACCATGCTGCTGATCCGTACTCTAATATAGGTCTTATTGCACCTGTATACACTTTCTTTAGTGTTGTTTCGTTAGCTCCCCAACTTGATCCAGCTATTTTCCTCAGTATGGAAAGTTTTCTTCTCGCTTTAGCCTCTGTTCTCTCGATGTGGTGCCTCCATGTCATTCTCTTATCTAATGTAATGCCCAAGTACACCGGTTCCTCATCTGTTTGGACATGTATATTTCCAAGTCGTATCTCTCCTGCTTTGTCTTTGTTGGAGAGCGTGAAAAGTGTTGTTGATGATTTTTCAGCGTTGATCTGCACCATCCATTTCTCTGCCCATGCTGCTATGTTGTCTGCTGCCCTTTGTATTCGCTTATTAGCGATAGTTAGATGTTCTTCTACACACCACACCACCAAGTCGTCAGCGTATAGGGCAGCTCTCACACCTTGTGGCAGATCGTGGATGAGGTCATTGATGAATACAAGGAACAGGGTGGGAGACAATACTGAGCCTTGAGGAACTCCATGTTTTAGGAGGATTTTCTTGCTGTTGTGACCTTCCATAGTGACTCTTGCTTTCCGATTGTGTAGGAACGACTGGATCCATTTTCTCATATTACCCTTGATTCCGTTCCTTTGCAGTTTTACTATTAACCCGTCTTTCCATACTTTGTCAAAAGCTTTTTGGAGATCTATCCATAGGGTAAAGACTTTTCTCTTTTCTTGGAAGGCATCTTCAACGATCTGTGACAGGTATGTGATTTGGTCTTCTGTGCTGCTGCACTCTCTAAACCCTGCTTGTTCTGGCACTAAAATTTTCTCGGATTCCAAGTACCATTTCAATCTTCTGTTGATCATCCTCTCCATTGTCTTACATACACAGCTTGTTAGGCTTATTGGTCTGTAGCTGGTGGCCTTCCTGTTGTCTTTTCCTTTCTTTATGATGGGACACATGAGCGCCTCTCTCCATATCTGTGGCACACTGCCTGTCATCCAACTGTAGTTGTATATTTGCAACAGTTTGCTCATTGCTGTATATCCTAGGTGTTTTAGCATTTCGTTGGTTATACCATCCGGGCCTGGTGATTTCCTGTCTTTAAGTTTCCACACGGCTGTTTTTAACTCGTCCATATTGAAAGGTTTGGACATAACGTCCGGACTGTTTCCATTAGTTCTAGTGTGGATTATTTCTTGACGAATGTCTCGTTGTCTGCGTAAATTGACGGAGATGTTACTTTCATTTCTGTAGGATTCCGCAAATATGTCTGCTGCTTGTTTGCCGGTATATAGTTTCCCTGCATCGTCTAGTGTAATGGTTTGTCGTTGAGAATTGTTATCGTCATTCAATTGTTTAGTGAGTTTCCACAACTTTCTCCCTTCCTTTTCAAGGTTTAGTTTATATGTTTTTTCCCTCCAGCTTCTCCTCTGGGCTTCTAGCTTTCCTTTAATGAATTTTGCTTTTGCCTTTTGTAGCATGATATGGTTCTGTTGGGATGGTTGTACCTCTGCAGTGTGCCTTGCTTCATTCATATCTTCATGTAGGTTTTGTAGTGTGTTGGACCAATATGGTACATAGTTCTTCCTCGCTCCTCTCGGTATTGTCTCCTTTGCTGCCTTGAGTACTCCATTATTAAAATCCCAGATGACTCTGTTAATGTCTCTGTCTAGTACCTTAATATCTTTTGTAAGCAGATTTGCTCTGTGTTGATAAATGGACCAATTTGCTTTTTTATAATTCCATCTTGGCTGACTTGGACTTGTATTAATTGTTCTATTAATTTTGATGAATACAGGACGATGATCACTTCCACCGAGTTGTTCTCCTATTTCCCTTTCCACTATCCCAGCCAAATCAGGTGTGCAGAATGCCAGGTCTGGAGTAGAGGTGCTATGCCATCTTCTGGAGTAAAAGGTTGGAGGATCATTAGGGTTGTTTAGAAGGGTTAGGTTATTGTCGTCTTGCCAGTTTTCTATCTCTTCGCCCCTTCTATCTAGCTGGTTGTATCCCCAGCTTTGGGAATGGCTGTTGAAGTCTCCCACCGCTATGAAGTTGCCAATGGGGACATCTATGCTAGTCATGTTCAGTGGTATGTCATTGGGGCAGTAGAAGTTTAGGAGATCCAGTTCCAGAGTGTTATGTTTTAGATGGATTACTTGGTATTCTGCACCTTCTTTATATGTCTTGGATTCTATAGCGTTGAGGTTATTCCTTATCAGTGTTAGTATGCCACCCTTCTTCCGATCTTTTCTGTCAACTCTGAAGCATTGATAGCCCCGTATCTTAAAATGTTTTCCTTCCTGTAGGTGGGTTTCTTGTATGCAGCATATGCTAATTTCTTTCCGAAATAGGGTATTCTCTAGTTCAGTCTTTTTGTTGTTGACTCCCTCTGCATTCCAATGCATGACATTCAGAGGGGCCGTCGTCTTATCTGGTTGGCCAGTTACTTTCTCCTTCCGCCTCCTGGCTCCATTTGGCGGACTAAGGAGACCTCCAGTAGCTGAGGGTGGATTCTGTCGAGGCTCAGAATCCGGCACTGCTCCTGTCTGGAGGGACTTCACAGGGCGAGCACCATAACGATAATTTTTTGACATCTGTTGTGTAGACATATTAAACCAAAGCGGGTTGCATGGTACCATGGTTGCTGGTGCGCCTCCTGGCCTGGTACATCTGACTTCAGCACCTGTTTCTTAAGGCAGAGTGTGCTCATGCCTCCCCCTCTGGCTGGGGGATTTGATTTTGCCTTTACCTCGTTTGCTGTCCCATCTTGCCTCCCGCTGGGGTTGATACCCAACCTTCGGCAAGATTACTGGGTATAACGGGGTCCACCACGAGTAGGTGAGGTAGACTTGGGCAGGAGAGGCTAAGAGACATGTTGAGTCTTGTATTGCGCATCACTGCCCCATTTGGACCCCAGCTCTATGATCAAATCAACTAACACTGGCTTTAGAATTTTAGATTTTACAATTTTTTGAATTTATTTAGTCCTGAACCAAATGTTTCTTCTGGTCAGGACGTATGAAACAATATGTATTTATCAATAAAAGTGCATATATATATTGAATAATCAAATGAAAATTGTATACATAAATATATTGTTACATTGGTTAATATTAATACTAACTACAGAGTCTTTGGAAAACTAGCACTGGATGTCTAGTCGGGGTGGTGTCATCATGCCCAATCTCTGTTTATAATGTTCATTGTCCTTGAAATATGGACTGAGCTATAGTGTTTATACAATAGGATTTTATTAATTTATTTATTTTATTTGTGGAATAGTTTGATGAATCCACAGCAGGCCAGGTTTTCACTTATCTGGCCTGTGACGATGCAGTAAAGAATTCAAGTGGCCCACTCCTCACAATAGCTGGAGTAAAATGGTCGTCTGCTTAGGCATCCACTCTTGGACTGCTACAAAGCATCTGACATTAGCGTAGTGCCAGACCAGAAACTCTGAAACCAAAATTTGTGCCATGTGTCAACACACTGCCTAGTGCACCACTTTTACACACAACGAAGCAAAACAACATTACAAAGATCGGGTCAGATCTCTCTGACCAACTCAGCACATCTCACCCAGGTGTTATCAAATAGCACCAGTTTCCCATGACTGCATTGCATCCGAAATATGTTCAATAGTTTCCTCTTCCATCCAATAAGGTGGGTGATATGTTCCCACTGATCTCAAATATAGATCTGTCTTCCATAGTCTTAGATATGTTTTCCTATATTATTTGATTGCCTCTAGGCCCTGGACTGCTGCTGGGGACCTAGAGTAAGCACTCACTTGTCGTAATCATTTTTCATGACATGGCAGTATCAATCACTCAAAATATTAAAATAAAAAAGGTAAATGCTTTTTCCCTTACCACAATTCAAAATTGAGAACACAGTTATGTTGTACTAGCAAAACTCAGCTGAGCTGCTGGCTAGATTAGGGCGTCCCACTGATAATATTTAATATTTCCTGGAAATCACACCTCTAGCATTAACGAACTGTGTCAATGGACAGTCTTCTTCAAAATGGCACCATCGGGCGTCTTTCTTTCTATAATATAAAAGCTTCTGTCCAATCAGCGGACTTCCCCTCTACCTTTCAAATATCCAAACTACAAATGTCCAATTTCGGTCCAGTCTCAGTCTAGTGTGTAGTATTTTTCTGTCGGTCTGTCCGTCCCAACTTGGTTTTTCCCAAAATTACACTTGTTTTTGGACGAAACTACAAGAAAAAACTACACAAATTTTGTCTCCCCCTACTTCTAAGATTCTATGCTAAGTTATTTTTAGCTACTATCCTCCTACCCTGCCCCTAGTCCACCTGCAGTTTGTTTTTGCATTTTTAGTCTCAAGGACGTCAAAATGTAACTTTAGTGAAAATATGCACAAAAAACTGTCTGCTAGTCTGTATCAAACAATACAGTCTTTCGTCAATATCTTCCGTGTTATCTGTCCGTCTGTGTAATTAAAAGTATATTATTTCTCAGATTAAGATGGGCTATCAAACTAGCTAGTTTTTGTTCTCCTAAACTTATTATTAAGAAAAAACATACTTTTTTCAAGGTTAGTTTTGAAATTTGTTTTTGAACCTTCGTGTACGGCGATTGACGCTATATTCAAACGAAAACGACTAATTACCGTAAAACGTCCAAGATACGTCTGTTTCTAACAAGAGCTAAGGTCGTTTTTCTTCCAATTCCTTACATTGTGTCAACTAGTGGCGTAATTTTTTCTTTAAAAACTACAAATTGCGTCTTTTAGACTTTAGATTCAAACACGTGTTCAGACCGTCATAATTTTTTTTTTCTTTTATCTCCGTTTCTACCCCGTCTAAAAGGATAGGTCGTTTAGTCTACATGTTCTAACTAGTTAGTGTTCAATGACCCTAGAAAACGCTGGCGTGGGCGAGAATGTATCATCGTACCTTACCTATATTTTTATCCCTACATAATATTTTACCTATTATCTTTATGAATGGAGGAATTTTAACGTTGCATCACTGTAATTTCACCACACATCTCCCCACCTGAGAACATGCACTAATGCAAGTTCCAAAACCAGTGATACACATAGATAAAATTAACTCCTCACGCCTGCCAACTACTCTAAATTTTATCACAGGGGTGCCTACTGAGGAAATCTGCACCGACATTCTGTGACCCCGGGATATATTCAATATTAAACTGATATGGTTGCAACAATAAAGACCATCTTAACAATCTTGCATTTTCATGCTTGGCCTGAGATAAGAACACGAGAGGCTGGTGATCTGTCTGGACCACAAAAGTCCTACCATACAGATAGATTTGGAACTTTTTTATTGCCCAGATTAACGCTAAACATTCTTTTTCGCTTGTGGAATATCCTTGTTCCGCTTTGTTCAACTTGAGGCTTGCATAAGCAACTGGGTTTAGTTCCCCATTGGGTGAAGAGGACCTTTGCAACAGAGCCGCCCCCAGGCCTACATTGCTTGCGTCTGTTCTCACCACAAAGTCCTGAGTCAAATCAGGCAATTTGAGAATAGGCTTGCTAGTGAGTTTTTCCTTTAACTCTTGAAATGCCAATTCACATTGCGCTGACCAAACAATTTTATCTGGATTTCCCTTGCGAGTCAGATCAGTCAGAGGAGCACATATAGAGTTAAAATTTTTGATATATTTTTGGTAAAACCCACATAACGACACGAATGATCGCACGTCTTTTTTTGTTTGCGGTCTAGGTGCTGTCTGCAGTTTTTCCACGTTCTTGGGGTCAGGGGTCATGTTACCCTGATATACGGTATGTCCCAAGAATTCCAACTCTTTGCATCCAATACAACATTTTGTTGGTCTAGCAGTTAAGTTCGCTTCTCTGAGCCTATCAAATAACATATTCAAAGAGTTAATGTGTTCTTCAAATGTTTCTGTGGCAACGAGAATATCATCCATGAAATTTGTGATACATGGATTATTCAGGGGATCCAACAATTTGCGCATCATCCTAGAAAATACACTCGGAGCATTTTTCAATCCGAATGGTAGCATGTTGAATTCATAATGTCCTTCCGAGGTGCTAAAAGCTAAATAAGGTCTAACTTCAGGCTTCACTGGAATCTGGTAATAGCCTTTGCTAAGATCCACCTTCGAAAAGTATTTTGCCTTGTTCAATCTGGCAAATAACTGTTTTGTGTCCGGTAATGGATCCACTTGTCCTTCTGTGACAGCATTCAGTTTCCTGTAATCTATGCACAGTCTATGTTCCCCAGACGGTTTCCTCAACAAAACTACACTGGAGCTAAAAGAAGATTCACTGTGAGAAATAATCCCTTCTTTCAACAAATAATCTATTTCCTCTTTCAATGCCTTCTCCTTAGCGAACGGAACAGAATAGGCTGTCATACAGATTGGGTTTGAGTCTACCAGCTTCATGTCATACTGTAGCAAATTTGTATGTCCTGGTTTATCTGTTAACACATCCGTATGTTCCTCCAGAACCTGTTGAACTCTCTCCCTCTGATTTTTAGTCAGGTGCTTACTGACTTTTACCTGTGCGGCTGTCTCACAGGGGTGTAATGGGTATTCATGTGAGGTGAGTGGTTCCCTTTTCATTTCAGTTGCGATAGCCAAGGTCAGTAAGGGGGTGCTTTCCTGGATTGGTCTGTCCAGATACTTCTTTAAAAGGTTCACATGATATATCTTTTCCTTCCCCTTTTTGTCAATTTTATAGTTTGTTCTAGACACCTTCTCTAGAACCGTATATGGACCTTGCCATCCAATTTGCAACTTATTCTGGCTGCCGGGCAGTAGAAGAAGCACTTTCTCTCCCACAGCTAATTCTCTGTCCTTTGCTTTCCTATACGCTGCATGTTTCTTCCTGGCTTGTCTAAAATTATCATTTGCCAGTTTCCATCCAGCTTTCAGACGAGTGGTCAGCTCGTTGACATATTGATAGGATGAGGTAAGAGTCTCTTCTGCTTTCTCATCTGTCCAGGTCCTTAATAATGCTTCTAATGGACCTTTTATTGGCCTCCCAAATAGCAGGGTTGCGGGAGCCATCCCGGTTGAACTATGTGGTACCTCCCGATACGCAAACAACGCAGCGGGCAGAAATTAATCCCACATATCAGGTTTTTCATGTGCCAGCTTCCTCAGGATAGAAATAAGAGTCCCATTGAACCTCTCTACCTGGCCGTTCCCTTGTGGATGGTACGGACTACAATGAAAGTGTCTGGCTTGAAATAGCTTAAAAACTTCTTCCGTTAGTTTACCCTTGAACTGTGAGCCATTATCAGTCAAGATTTGATGCGGGAATCCTAATCTTGTGAATATTGTAAGTAGTGCGTCTGCCACATGTTTCGAATCAATTGATGGCAGGGCTACCGCCTCTCCCCACATAGAACAAGTGTCCACCAGAGTAAGGATGTAACTGTTCCTCCTCTTGGTCCGAGTGAGAGGTCCCACAATATCCACTGCAACCCTCTCAAAAGGTGTTCCCACTATGGGCATTTCCCCTAGAGTTGCAGGAGCAGTCCAATGCTTTGGAGCTACCCTTTGACATTCTGGACAGGATTTGACATATCTTTTTTATATCTTCCGTTATCCCTGGCCAGAAGTAATGACAAGCTATACGCTGTCCTGTGGCGCTGATCCCCATGTGACCACTGAAGGGAATCGCATGCCCTAGTTCCATCACTTTCTCCCTATATGAAGTGGGAAGAACCAGCTGGTTGTGACCATTTGTTCCAGTTCCGGCCTTCCTGTATATCAATTTGTTCTTCATAAAATACTCTCCCTTGCTTGGAGGTGTGTGGCATTTGGGCAATTTTTTAAAACATGGCTTGAGTGTCCTATCCTCAGCCTGCGCCTTCCTCATCTCTTCTGGATGAGCATTTATAGGTTCACCTTCTTCCTCCTTTGACTGTGACCTGGTCTGCACTGTCGCCATGATCACAGGTCTCTCAGGATTCCCCAAGAAGACGTATCTACACCCCAATATCAGAGGGTAGATTGGTTCATCTATCACTGCTGCTTTGATTTCTCCTTCCACATAGCGAGTTTTCACCGTTATCCTTGCGATGGGAAGTGTCATGAGTGGTATGTCCTTAGTCGCCCCTTGTATTTCCACTGTTTCCGTGGTATACTGACTTGGGTCCACTAGGCTGGCCTTCACAACTGAATCATAATCCAAACCTGTATCATATAGGCACCTTATGGTGACACCATTACAAATAACATCCTCACAAACTGGGGGGTGATAAGGTTCCTGCTGTCCATTAGGATTAACCTTTAATCTCTGGTTCCCCGATTTCATTGCAGCAATGTTTGAAGGTTTCCTTTTACAAAATTCGGTGTTATGGTTGTCTTTCTTACACCATTTGCACCATCTCTTTCCTTGGTTAAAAGGTTTTCTTTCATTATATTTTTGGTCATTGAATTGTGAGTTTCTATCACGATAATCATTTCGTGGCCTATCAAAATTTGTCCTATCTTTATTACCTTGTTCTCTGGTATCAAATTTACTAAAGTGCTGTGGAGTTTTACAATTTTCTATATGTTTCATTTAGAGCCACTTACCTCTGCCTGGGCTGCCTGATATCTATCAGCGACATTCAAAACCTCCCCCAACCTCTCTGCACCTTGTTCCATGAGAAATTTTCTCAGGTCTGGAGCCATGGACTCTCTTAATTGCTCTATCATGATCATTTCTTTGAGATCTTGGGTCTTCCCCAGAGCAGTCCATTTCTCCAAATAGGTTTCCAGTCTGGCAGAGAATTGGTGGTATGTCTCCCCAGACAAAAGTTTGGCATTTCTAAACTTCTTACGATAAAATTCACCATTCTTTTCATATCTCAATAAGAGAGCCTGCTTTAGCATGTCATAATTGTCTTGGTCGTCTCTATTCATTTTAGCAAAAACTTCATAAGAAGTACCTCTAAGCCCCTGGGATAACTTAAGACTCCACCTCTCTCTTTCCAACCCATACGTAGTAGCCAACAGTTCAAATCTACTTAGGTACCCCTCTATGTCATCGTCTTTCTCAACAAAATGGTCTAAATGAAACCCCATATCTGAGGTTGAGGCTCCCTGACTAGGCGTGGCATCGGAGGGAAAGGGGCTGGCACCATTTTCAGGAGCATGGCCTTGAATTTCCAACTCCCTTAGTCGTAATTCGTGCTCCATTTGCAATCTTCTATCTTCTGCCTCAGCAGCCTGTCTCCTTTCCTCTCTTTCAGCAGCCTGTCTCCTTTCCTCTGCTTCCCTTTCAGCCTTTTTTTCTTCTAATTGGAGCTTCTTTATTTCAGCCTCCCTATCTGCATCCAATGCCTTAGCCTCCTTGTCAGCCTCAATCTGCGGCCTCTTAAGTTCTTTATCAGCCTCAATTTGTAACCTCTTCTCTTCAGCTAACCTCCTATCTTCCGTTTCAATATACTTGTCACATTCTGAAGTTACATATTGAATTAAAACCTGACCATCCATGTTCATTTCCTTCGCCGTCAGCACAGCAGCCGATCTGAATTTGGCTAGATCTGCCATACTATATCACACAATTTAACAATGACTAAGGTAAATTATACAATCTAATTACTAAGGTAATATATTAATTAATTAATTACCACTGGCTGTGAAGATTCATCAACTTTTACTTTCCACTTTTAATTTTAGGGACACTGTTAAATTTATACAACTTATGCCCCCAATAGTTTAATTCCCGGACCAGGAGACCCTAATATCTTTGATAAACCTAATCCCGGACAAGAGCTACCCAATATTTGTAGTGGTTTTTGATGTTATTGTATGGTTGCTATGTTACCTAGTGTACTGGATGAGGTCAGCTGTGAAGGCTCTTGAAGATAAACGTTTATGTGAGTTACAGAATGCCTTTCTGCTACCACTTACGACCTCAAACAGACTTATTCTACTATTATGTATGTTAGCTACGTTTAATGTCTAGGGTAATGAAATTGTGATGTGTAGGTAATTGAATACACAGACACACACATGTAAACACTAAGTCTAATAATAATAATAAGCTCTATGATCAAATCAACTAACACTGGCTTTAGAATTTTAGATTTTACAATTTTTTGAATTTATTTAGTCCTGTTTCTTCTGGTCAGGACGTATGAAACAATATGTATTTATCAATAAAAGTGCATATATATATTGAATAATCAAATGAAAATTATATACATAAATATATTGTTACATTGGTTAATATTAATACTAACTACAGAGTCTTTGGAAAACTAGCACTGGATGTCTAGTCGGGGTGGTGTCATCATGCCCAATCTCTGTTTATAATGTTCATTGTCCTTGAAATATGGACTGAGCTATAGTGTTTATACAATAGGATTTTATTAATTTATTTATTTTATTTGTGGAATAGTTTGATGAATCCACAGCAGGCCAGGTTTTCACTTATCTGGCCTGTGACGATGCAGTAAAGAATTCAAGTGGCCCACTCCTCACAGTAGCTGGAGTAAAATGGTAGGCTGCTTAGGCATCCACTCTTGGACTGCTACAAAGCATCTGGCACTAGCGTAGTGCCAGACCAGAAACTCTGAAACCAAAATTTGTGCCATGTGTCAACACACTGCCTAGTGCACCACTTTTACACACAACAAAGCAAAACAACATTAGAAAGATTGGGTCAGATCTCTCTGACCAACTCAGCACATCTCACCCAGGTGTTATCAAATAGCACCAGTTTCCCATGACTGCATTGCATCCGAAATATGTTCAATAGTTTCCTCTTCCATCCAATAAGGTGGGTGATATGTTCCCACTGATCTCAAATATAGATCTGTCTTCCATAGTCTTAGATATGTTTTCCTATATTATTTGATTGCCTCTAGGCCCTGGACTGCTGCTGGGGACCTAGAGTAAGCACTCACTTGTCGTAATCATTTTTCATGACATGGCAGTATCAATCACTCAAAATATTAAAATAAAAAAGGTAAATGCTTTTTCCCTTACCACAATTCAAAATTGAGAACACAGTTATGTTGTACTAGCAAAACTCAGCTGAGCTGCTGGCTAGATTAGGGCGTCCCACTGATAATATTTAATATTTCCTGGAAATCACACCTCTAGCATTAACGAACTGTGTCAATGGACAGTCTTCTTCAAAATGGCACTAGCGGGCGTCTTTCTTTCTATAATATAAAAGCTTCTGTCCAATCAGCGGACTTCCCCTCTACCTTTCAAATATCCAAACTACAAATGTCCAATTTCGGTCCAGTCTCAGTCTAGTGTGTAGTATTTTTCTGTCGGTCTGTCCGTCCCAACTTGGTTTTTCCCAAAATTACACTTGTTTTTGGACGAAACTACAAGAAAAAACTACACAAATTTTGTCTCCCCCTACTTCTAAGATTCTATGCTAAGTTATTTTTAGCTACTATCCTCCTACCCTGCCCCTAGTCCACCTGCAGTTTGTTTTTGCATTTTTAGTCTCAAGGACGTCAAAATGTAACTTTAGTGAAAATATGCACAAAAAACTGTCTGCTAGTCTGTATCAAACAATACATTCTTTCGTCAATATCTTCCGTGTTATCTGTCCGTCTGTGTAATTAAAAGTATATTATTTCTCAGATTAAGATGCGCTATCAAACTAGCTAGTTTTTATTCTCCTAAACTTATTATTAAGAAAAAACATACTTTTTTCAAGGTTAGTTTTGAAATTTGTTTTTGAACCTTCGTGTACGGTGATTGCCGCTATATTCAAACGAAAACGACTAATTACCGTAAAACGTCCAAGATACGTCTTTTTCTAACAAGAGCTAAGGTCGTTTTTCTTCCAATTCCTTACATTGTGTCAACTAGTGGCGTAATTTTTTCTTTAAAAACTACAAATTGCGTCTTTTAGACTTTAGATTCAAACACGTGTTCAGACCGTCATAATTTTTTTTCTTCTTTTATCTCCGTTTCTAAACCGTCTAAAAGGATAGGTCGTTTAGTCTACATGTTCTAACTAGTTAGTGTTCAATGACCCTAGAAAACGCTGGCGTGGGCGAGAATGTATCATCGTACCTTACCTATATTTTTATCCCTACATGTTATTTTACCTATTATCTTTATAAATGGAGGAATTTTAACGTTGCATCACTGTAATTTCACCACACTCTGTGATGTTCTTCTCACAACCACCTTCTTCACGCTTGCAACGTCTGAATACTGCTTCAGAACTCGTTAGATTTCAGGCAAACAGGTAGTTTTTGCCTCAAGCTTGCAGCTTCAGGAGTACGTATATTTTGGTATGTGGCTCACTGATTGTTTCACGATGGAACCCTGTCGTAATTTTTTTTTCCTGAGAGAGTTCTGATGGATATTGGTCCCTTTAGAGTGTAGAATGATAGTGAAGGCTCTGTGGGAATAAGGATTTAGGAAAGTCAGGTAGTAGATTCACAAGTGCTGGGAAGAGTAAGGACAGTCTCGGTTTACGACAATAATTGACTCTCAAAACTACTCCTACCACTCTTCTGAGCAAACAATTGTTTGTCAGTTCCAGTCACTCAGGCGCACTCACCGATTTGGTGATTCTGACGCTCAACGTACATGAATACGGACTACAATAACAAATATGGGAAATGTTTGATTTGGGCCAGCCGACACCAATGCTAATAAAGTTTTAATACTTTTATTATCATAAAAATCAAGTCACAAATAATTATCAATTTACAGTCAAAAATCAAAGGTTACAGAATACAAGTATGACAAGGGGGAGGGGGGTTTTGAGGAGAAGTATCCCATACACCTTTTCCCGCTTGTGTTTACTAACAGAAACGACCCAGTCCCAAAGACAAGGAGGGGGGGTGATGATGATGATCAGAGATAGGCAATTTAACCCAATGGTAAATTTATTACTCTGAGGCAAGGGGTTACAGTGATAAGGCGGTAGAGGAAAAGCTAGGGTTCTCAAATGTTTTCCTTTATCCAACAAATTTTACGGGAGGGGGAAATGAACACAGTTAAACAATCCCGCTAGGAGAAATCCCGTACAATGAATACAGTACACCTTAATACTAGGTCGAACTAATTATAAGGGTAAAAAAGATTAAATCTCCTTTCATTCAAAAACACACTTGGCTGGCCAGCACACAGGCACACACACAGACTTACCAAATGGTGAATTCTGGCACTTCCTAGGAATTTTACAACAGCAGATAATACCGTAGAACAATGGAAATTGTCTTTTTATTTCTTCTGTGTCAGGCCCCAGATTTATCGAGGTGGGCTGGTAGCTAATAGTCTCAAAAAATCGCCAGACGGTGAAGCGTAAAGGCTACTGTTTTTTTTTTTTTTTTTAATAAAAAGTTCCTAATGAATGGCACAGGCACTTGGCTAAGTGTGAGGTATGGTGTGGTTTCTAAGATGGGCACAGCTGGTGGAAATAACTTTCTTTTGCCGTAATGTCACAACTACAAAACAATGAGATAGGTTCTTCTTCGGTGGGGGGGGGGGGGGGGGGGGGCTAAAATCCACTGAATATACTTGACAGACAGTGTTCAGGTAAATCTATGTTCTTCTTCACAAAAAGAGAGCATGAGTATAATATTGCTACTGGCGACTGTTCTGCTTCCAGTTTTAACGACTTTATGAATTAGTATTTTAAAAGTGTTTCTTGTGTGGCTTTGTTCTCAGTTAAATTCAGAGGAGCGTGACCCGCAACAGGTCGCCACAAGTTTAGCTTTAAAAAAGTTCATATGTCACTGGAGTAATCGAACTGGGTCGGCAAGGCTCTATATATATTCTATTGCTGCGTAATGGCTGCTTAAATGCTGCCTAATTGCTGGGATGGGAGGTTCGAAAGATCACTCTGGATACAAATAGAAAAAAACATGAAATGCAATGAAATCATATTAAAATCTAACGCCCGATACATTTACAGTTAGACTATTTTCTGCACTCGCGTCTTTAATTAATAAATCAAGAAAAAACTCTCGGTGAGGTTAATAATTTTAAAAGCACATCTATCTATACAGAACTAAACTGTATTAAAGTCACAATTCCCTTAACAGTTGCAAAATTAATTTACGCGGCTATTGTATTAGGAAATTAACCTATAGATGTAACATTTAGTTTGCACTGGAACTTTGAAAATGGGTTTATTTAATAAGTTTAAATTTACACCACAATCCAGTGAAATAAAAATGAAATAACTAGACAACTGATCACTCGAAGCTAAAGTATAAATTACCGTCTGCACAGAAAAGAATTCACTCCAATAGCCAACAATTTAGATGAAATCTAGCAGGAATTTAACTATATGCTAGTGAATCTTAGAATGCTGTCAAAACGAATGATAAAGTTGCCCTTTTCAGATTCTGTATATATCTAACGGGAATGTAAGTTAAATGGGTAGTGTGAAAATTTCGCGCCTCTTCAGATCCCAGGGAAAGTCGAAGTTATTTAGCCGCCATGCTAACCGCGATGGCCCGACTGGCTTCCGATCTTCGTTTGTCTCAGGCTGCTCGCGCGAGGATATGAAATTTCTGCGAGACTAGCCTCGTTCGCGGTGAGTTTCCTGATTCCTCAGATCGTATCCGCTACGCTGAGCGATCCGTCTCTCCCGTTCCATAGTCTTTCGGGCAAGCCTGCCGGTTGCCACAGAGGTGCGAAGTCTGCAAGTAGCTTTCTTCTGACCGCTCGTGTCCATCTTGCGAACGGTTCAGTGTTGCACGGAGATGCTAAATTTCTGCTTCTCTGTTCTGGGGATCGTCTTTGACTGCTTTGATCATAGCCGCTACTCTTCGTTGATGAAAAGTTACAACAATACTGATGTTCAGGGGTTCTAATGTTATGAAAAGCTAAAGTCCCTTTAATCATCCATCATATCAGGGAAAATTCACTTGTCAAACTAGACGTACGTCACAAACCCTGAAATCAGAGGATTAAGGCCTCCTCAGAACATTATACACCTATCTCCATCTCTAAACAATAAAACATTATCAACAGGTTCAAGATCAGTGAAGTTGCTACATAAATAGCTATCGTTCCTATCTGATGTGGTGCCCTATTCATCATCAGGTAATCTTCAAACATCCGTTTGATACATTCCTTGTCATAGAAGAAATTATAGTTAATTATATAAAGTCATGTGCAAACACTGTGACTTGCTGAAGACGGCCAGTGGTTTGCTGGCCTACCACTTATAATAATGTCATATTTTATTTCCAACTATGTCTTTTCATTCTCTCCCAAAGTTTAAGTAAGCCTGCCTGGCTTTTAAAAGAAATGATAATCTTCCCTAATATCACTTGTGTCATAACACAAAGTGTTGAGTTTGGCGCCTGTCTGGTGTAGCCTCTACCCATCAATAATGCATACACATTCAATAATACAAATACATATCACTAATAAGATTTACATAAATGTTTATCTTACCGCATCAATGAAATAATACACAATTTGTAGGTTAACCGGCGATCAATGGGCACATTCAGATCGCCACTGATGCAGAAAAGCGAAGGCACTGGTATGAATTCCTTGCTTCTGATGCTAACACTACTTGTGAGATTTAAATCTTCGAGTGGCAACTAACGCTGGTTTCAAATCGTTTTTATTACTCCTATTAGTCTATTCTGCCACAGCCAATCGAATTATGTTATGCCCACTAGCCTCTTTTTTTCAAAAATAAATTACACTTTCAAAAATGTGACGTCCCCCCCTTTTCCCCCTACGGGAAAAGTTGAGTGAAGACATCAATGCGTCTGTCTCTCTGTCCTTTCTTTACAATATTTCTGTTATTATCTAAGCGTTTTTACTGTAAGATATTATAACATTATGGGTAGTATTATCTTCTAATAAACAAATGTTATCATTTTATTTGTCAACTGTCCTTGCTTTTATTTTATTATTCATCTGGGTTTCTTGGGCACCCTTTCTCCACCCTTCTCAATTTCAGTATCACACTGCATAAGCTATCTTTTCAAATGTGCCTCCATGCAAATCCCCACTTACATTTTTCTCTCTCTCTTGCTTGTACGCGTTTTGCCTAATGCAAAACGGTTTCGTTAGATTAAATTGTCACTACGGGTAGGAGACCAAGCGGTGCGGTTTCCTCTCATTCAATAGCAGATACTACTGCTTTATTTAACTTTAACTTTTTGGGGAAAAAAGGGCCCTAGCAACAGCGTAACTAAGGGCAAGTAGTTTTTTTCAAACTCCCAACCATTCATTCACGTTTAGTGTTAGACTAAGCAAGTCTGTGACCTCAGCTCTCGCCTGTCATCCTAGTTCGAGATTCAAAACCAACGCTTGTCAAGGTTGCATTTTCCGTCTCTCATTTCACTCCTCCGTTTCTTTATTCTCTCACTCTTTCTTGGAACGAACACGCCTAGGCTGTCAAACTGTTATAGTTAATTTCAAGGACGGAGTATGAAAAAGCTTGTAATATTGAGAGATGGTATCATTCACTTTGCGTTAAGGTTTTCTCAAAACCTGCGCGACTGCGGGCGCTGGTGAAGATGTTGAGCACAACTCCCCTATTTTATCTCTATAGTTTTTTTGAATTTATAAGCAAGAATATTTTATCTATTTGATCGGGGTATCAGGGATTTTACTACATCCATAATAAATTGTCTGAAACGTCACCTGTCGTTATCGATGCTTCATGACTACTCCATTCAACATCTTCATCATTACAATACGACCCTCTACAGTAGTGGCCACTGTGCACCCGAATTTATAGTTCTACAGTGATTGCAAAGAGAGCTGTTACACTGGTGGCCATCCTCATCAACCATTTACCTGTTACAGTGTTTTGCCTGTGTGGCGTTGAATCGTACATGTTACAGTGGTTGGAAATAACCACTCGTTACAGAATGGGATGCTGACACAGTGGTTAAATCGCAAGGCTTTTTGTCTTTCTTGAGGAGCCTAAATACAATTTTCCTACTTCAAGTATTTTCAAGATTATTTGCATGTACAGATGTTTTATACAATTTACTTCAAACAAGAAATTTCGATATTTTGTACTGCTGCAAGAAAATAGAAGAGATAAAAATGAACTTCAACGAGCAAGGGATACTGCCTTTAATGAGATTTGGTATGCTGCATTGGGAAGGAGAGGAGAAGAATTTGAATCACCTACAAATAAACGACGCCGTGGTTGTATAGGAAAAGATGCATGTTGCCAACTGTATTTTGAAATCATTGATAACATTAGCTTTCACACAGAAACACGGTTTGCAGCTTTAAAGAAACTTGAGTATTTCCACCTTCTTTATGAGCAAAAGTATACCAGTTTCAAGAAAAATTGTCCACAGGACCTCATCAAAAAATTAAAAGACGTTTATGGAGAAATGTTTGTGTTTGTTGAAGGCCTATGCTCCTTTGGGAGTGAAGAGTTATGATGATGATGATGGAGAAATGTTCGACTATGTAAGATTGAAGAATGAACTTGTTGTACTTTATTGTTCGGATGAGTTCTGCAACAAGTCAGTTCATGAGTTACTGCAGTTCTTAGTTGAAAATTATCTCAGTTCAAGCTTTAAAGAAGTGTTCAAAACTGGCAGAATTGATAATGACAATTCCAGCAACTACTGCTTCTGTAGAAAGATCGTTTTCAGCTTTAGCGAATCCACAGTTACCACAGATCTACACAAGGTCAAGATCGACTCTCCAGTCTCAGCCTATTGTCCATTGAAAAGGAACTTTTGAGCAAGGTTAGACTGAAGAATACATTTTACGATGCTGTAACAGAGAAATTTATGCAAAAGGAAAGAAGAATAGATCTGATCTTCAAGTGAAACCTGTAAGTGAAAATATGTATTATTTAGTTAATGTTTTTCTTCCAGCCGAATAACTATCGTTGCGTAATTGAATATAGTTGGTTTTTAAATTAAGAGGAAAGGAAGGGAACCCGTTACACGCCCATTGAGGCATATTTGGGAATATGGTGTTAGGCCCATATTATCTTGACCGTCGGCACACTAGGGGTGATGTGGTCGGCATCACGCCGGCCGCCTTAACCTTCCCAGAGTTGCTCTGGTACCCATTTGGGGCTGGGTCGACCCAGGAGCCATTTGTGGCCTTAAAAATTCCCACCTCATCTGGGGATCGAATCATAGACCACTGCGCTAGGAAGGGAAGGGGTTAAATAGTAGGCGTACATATTCATTTTAAGTAGCAGTACGCCTAGCTCGCATTACCAGGATACGCCCCTGCATGGAATGTTCGTATTTGAAACAAACGAGGGAAAGCTGTACATGTGACAGCAAAAATTTTAAACTATAAAATAAGTATCCTGAGACTGCAGAACAATGTGAAAATGAAAAGAATGGAATTAGCTGAACACATGATACGTGGTGCTGTTTTCAGGTTATGAGGTAGACAGTGCGCACCATAGTGAAGTGAAGTTGTTTCTCTAATGCTATGAAAAAAGGCGCGTTCATAGAATGGCAGACAATAAGACCCAGATTAACAAGATTGAAAACTGCCAAAATGAAATAAAGATCTACGGTTTTCGTTTAGCGCTTTTTCGGTTAGCGATCGAGTTTTCAAGAACGAATTAACCGCGCTAAATAGGGATTGTCTGCCTTCACTGGCGCCTATACCTTGAAGCGGTAAGGTGGCTTGAGTACCCTGACAACCCCCATTGCGATGCCAGCGGGAGTATTACTCCTGGAAGGTTCTGCTAAGCTGGACAGGTCTGCGATGGTAGAGGTTAGACTAAAGCTGGCACCCTGGTCCTCCAGGTTGGGGGTTATAGCACAAGGCCGACACCCCTGTCTATGTAAACAAAAATAAAAAAATCACGTTACAGAAGCAGCAACAAATGAGAAGGTTTGATGCGGGACGGGCATCCGGAGTGTAAGGCTCGAATGACTGACAGTGGTGGAAGCCGAAAGGAAGCCACTGGCATGAAAACGATGCCCTGATCGCAAAACACGAAAACAGAAATGAGAAACTACAGATTACATATCCTGGGAACAAGTGAAAGCAGATGGACCGGGACAGGGAGAATAAAAACAGCAACAGGAAAACAGTACTTTACTCTGGTAGAGAGGATGGATAGCACAATGAAGGCGTAGCCATTATCCTAAAGAAAGGAATAGAAAGACCATTACTGGAATGGAAACCCATCAACAACAGACTGATAAGAACTGAGAGGGAGATTCACCAACACCACAATAATACAATGATAGGCACCAACAAATGACAGCAATGAAGAGAACAAGCACGAATTATATCAACAGCTTAAAAAAAATGGAAACCGCACCTAGATAAGATCTTATCATAGTAATGGGAGACCTCAATGCGAAAGTTGGATCACACAATACGTATAATAAACGATTGGTTTGGTTTGGTTTTTGTAGTGAAATTGACAGAGATACAACGGTAAAATACCTCCAAAGATAACATGTAAGGATAAAAACATAATGCGTAGGCTGCTGATAGTACATGATCGCCCAGACCGCGGGTCATCACCCTCCATAAAAATTGACTTGCTAGTCAGGAGGGGAACGGCGGATAAAAAGGAAAAAATATGACTGGAAAGATTGCGTGAGACTAGAAAGGCTAAGGAGACGCAATTGGGGGGGAAACGGAGAAAAGTCACGTTTCCCAAGTTGACCTAAAGTAAGGAACTCGACAGAAGGGACCTTGGATATGTTACGCCACAGTCATTTATTGGTCGCTTTTGCGATACCAAGCCTTTGATTTGAATTCAGCGGCAGAACGCAGATGTTTGGAATATTACAAAAATTAAAAAGTAACTTTTTCGTAATATTAATGTTAGGAATATAAAAATTAGCTGGCCGGATGGCCCATTCTGAGCAGTGAACTAATATGTTCTTAATTTTACAGACGGATAGATAATATTGAAGATAATGACAAAAGACAGTGTTGTTCACATCAGCGACAGACTGTATGGAATAAAAAGTGTCGCTATTTGCACACAAAAAAACACGACCTAGAGACGCAGGTGTTCAAATCTACTTAGTAGGGAAGCGAAGGGACATTGGTGGGAGCTGTGTCTAAATATAACTTTTAACGACAAAATTTTGGAGGGGAGAGAAAGGTTGGTTCAAAAATCAAGTACGTTTTTGAAAAAAAAAACAAGTAGAGACGGACAGACTAACAGATAAACATCCATACTTGACTGAAGCATGACTGAAATGACTTTAGGGTAGGAAATTTGAATTTGAAATAAACCTAGGCAGTGATTGGCCACAGACAATCATTTTATCGGCGCTCAGACGCGCAAGTGGGGCCATTCCTCAATAGTTGTTCGATGATAGACACAGTATTTTAAAGTGTGGTGATTTCCAAATGAAAGAAAGTGAAATAAGTTCAGGGACGCCATACTATAGCCAGCAGCTCAGCTGAGTTTTGCTAGCATTTCTGTGTTCTTTATTCATAATCTGGTAAGATTGAAATTATTTCTTTGTATATTTTGAATATTGTTTAATGTTCGAGTGATTTGATACTGCCATATCATAATCTAGCCTTACAAACAAGTAGGGATTTGCTCTAGACCCCCCGCCCAAGTCAGGGTCTAGGGACCAACAATATACATAAACTCCAGCAAAGGTTAGGAAAGACAGATCAAGTGTTGAGAATAATGAAACATATTACCTATCCACTTTTAGGGAAGGAAACTAATAAATATTTTTCAGAATCTATAGTCTGGGAGGACCTATCTGATGTAAAACCACCATGGTAAATGTGCTGTTTGGTCAGAGAGATCTGACCTGTCTGTATGATGTGGTTGTTGTGTCCGTGTTGTGTCCAGACGTGGGTAGAGAATAGAATTTTGACACATAGCCAATACTTTGATTGCAGAGCTGTGAGTTTCAGTTGTCAACAAGGCGGTGTCCATTCAGTTGGTGATTTTACTCGAGTGTATCTGTGCAGTACGTTGTGACAGAGACCACTATTATTGCCCGCCAGCACGGAGAGGTGGGACCACCAGATTTCAGCACCAGAGCTACATATGCCAGTTGAGTGAGCCTCTGGTCTGCTGGAAGTTCACCAACGCCTTTTAGTTACTAATACCCCATAAAATTCCTGTAATTTACTGGACACAGTGTAGTCAATATAGACAGGTGTGATGAGGCCACCCCAACAGCACAAACATTAACTATCCTCCCAAGTAGATGACTACTAGAACATTTTAATAAAACTAACTAGTCTAGTACTTATATATGTACACTCTTGCATTTATTATGTAACATTCCATGCATTTCTTTCATAATTTTTAAATCCTTTTTTTAAAAAAGTTCTGGTCAACATAAAACTTGATCCAGAACAAATAAATGTAATATAATTCTATCAAAAATTTTACACTCTTGAGTTAGTTCAGTGTATTATAATATTTGTTAAATATTATTAGTCTGCTTAAATATCTGTGGGTGTATCCATAACTATCACACCACATTACATATCATTACCCTAGACATTTTACATAGCTACATTCATTAAGAAAAAAAAATTGAGTGTGAGGTCGTAGTGGTAGCAAGAAAGGCCTTCTGACAATTCACAACTACATTTTATCTCAGGAGCCTTCACAGCTGGCCTCATACATTACATTTAGTAATATCACCATCATACAATACCATCAAACCCACTACATACATTGGGGTCTTGTCCAGGGATAATTAGCCCAACAGTAATATTAGGATCTCCTGGTTGGAGAAATAAAATTAGGAAAAAAAAAATTGTGAAATTCCCTTTAAAATTAAAAGTGTCCCTGCAGATAAAAGTTGGTGAATCTTCACAGCCAGTGATAATTAATTAGTTAACTGGTTAGTTAGAATTAGTTAGACTATAGTCATAAGAAGTACTTAGTGTATTTACTGGTTAGAGATTTAGCTTGTATATTATTATATTGTCTGAAAAGTATGGCGGAGCTAGCAAAATTCCGATCAGCTGCTGTGCTGACCGCAAAGGAGATGGGAATGGATGGTCAGATTTTAATTCAATATGTAACGGCTGAATGTGATAAATATATTGAAAGGGAAGATAGAAAGGTAGCTGAAGAGAAGAGGTTACAAATTGAGGCTGATAGAGAAATTAAGAGGCTGCAGATTGAGGCAGAAGAAAAACGACAGCAAAGGGAGGCAGAAGAAAAACGACAGCAAAGGGAGGCAGAAGAAAAACGACAGCAAAGGGAGGCAGAAGAAAAAAGGTTGACTGCCGAAAGGGAGGCAGAAGATAGAAGGTTGCAAAGGGAGCACGAATTACGACTAAGGGAGCTGGAATTACAAGGCCCGGCTCCTGAAAATGGTGCCAGCCCTTTTGCCTCAGATGCTACGCCCAGTCTGGGAGCCTCAAACTCAGCTATGGGGTTTCATTTAGACCATTTTGTTGAAAAAGACGATGACATAGAGGGGTACCTAGGACGTTTTGAGTTATTAGCTACTACATATGGGTTAGAGAGAGAGAGGTGGAGTGTAAAGCTATCACAGGGATTGAGAGGTACTTCTTATGAAGTATTTGCCAAAATGAACAGGGAAGACCAAGACAATTATGACATGTTAAAGCAGGCTTTGTTATTAAGGTACGAGAAGAATGGTGAATTTTATCGTAAGAAATTTAGAAATGCCAAACTGTTGTCTGGGGAGACATACCACCAATTCTCTGCTAGACTAGAAACCTATTTGGAGAAATGGACGGCTCTGGGGAAGACCCAAGATCTTAAAGAAATGATCATGATTGAGCAATTGAGAGAGTCCATGGCTCCAGACATGAGAAAATTTCTCATGGAACAAGGTGCAGAGAAGTTGGGGGAAATTTTAAATGTTGCTGAGAGGTATCAGGCAGCTCAGGCAGAGGTAAGTGGTGCTAAAAAGAAGCACATAGACAATTTTAAAGCTCCACAGCAATTTAATAAATTTGATAATAGAGAGCAGGGAAATAAAGGTAGGACAAACTTTGAGCGGCCAAGAAATGACTATCGCGACAGAAACTCACAGTTCAATGACCAAAAGTTCAATGAAAGAAAACCGTTGAACCAAGGAAAAAGATGGTGTAAATGGTGCAAGAAGGATAACCATAACACCGAATTTTGTAGAAGGAAACCTTCAAACATTGCTGCAATGAAGTCGGGGACGCGAAGATTAAAGGTTAATCCTAATGGACAACAGGAACCTTATCACCCCCCAGTTTGTGAGGATGTTATTTGTAATGGGGTCACCATAAGGTGCCTTTATGATACAGGTTTGGATTATGATTCAGTTGTGAAGTCTAGCCTAGTGGACCCAAGTCAGTATACCACAGAAACAGTGGAAATACAAGGGGCGACTAAGGACATACCACTCATGACACTTCCCATCGCAAGGATAACGGTGAAAACTCGCTATGTGGAGGGAGAAATCAGAGCAGCAGTGATAGATGAACCAATCTACCCTCTGATATTGGGGTGTAGATACGTCTTCTTGGGGAATCCCGAGAAACCTGTGATCATGGCGACAGTGCAGACCAGGTCACAGAAGAAGGAGGAAGAAGGTGAACCTATAAATGCTCATCCAGAGGAGATGAGGAAGGCGCAGGCTGAGGATAGGACACTCAAGCCATGTTTTAAAAAAATTGCCCAAATGCCACACACCTCCGAGCAAGGGGGAATATTTCATGAAGAACAAACTCTTATACAGGAAGGCCGGAACTGGAACAAATGGTCACAACCAGCTGGTTCTTCCCACTTCATATAGAGATAAAGTGATGGAACTCGGGCATGCGATTCCCTTCAGTGGTCACATGGGGATCAGCGCCACAGGACAGCGTATAGCTTGTCATTACTTCTGGCCAGGGATAACGGAGGATATAAAAAGATATGTCAAATCCTGCCCAGAATGTCAAAGGGTAGCTCCAAAGCACTGGATTGCTCCTGCAACTCTAGGGGAAATGCCCATAGTGGGAACACCTTTTGAGAGGGTTGCAGTGGATATTGTAGGACCTCTCACTCGGACCAAGAGGAGGAACAGTTATATCCTTACTCTGGTGGACACTTGTTCTATGTGGGGAGAGGCGGTAGCCCTGCCATCAATTGATTCAAAACATGTAGCAGAGGCACTACTTACAATATTTACCCGATTAGGATTCCCGCATCAAATCTTGACGGATAATGGTTCTCAGTTCAAGGGGAAACTAACGGAAGAAGTTTTTAAGCTATTTCAAGCCAGACACTTTCATTGTAGTCCGTACCATCCACAAGGGAACGGCCAGGTAGAGAGGTTCAACGGGACTCTCATTTCTATCCTGAGAAAGCTGGCACACGAAAAACCGGATCTGTGGGATCAATTCCTGCCCGCCGCATTGTTTGCGTACCGGGAGGTACCACATAGTTCAACCGGGATGGCTCCCGCAACTCTGCTATTTGGGAGGCCAATAAAAGGTCCATTAGAAGCTCTATTAAGGACCTGGACAGATGAGAAGGCGGAAGAGACTGTTACCTCATCGTATCAATACGTGAACGAACTGACCACTCGTTTGAAAGCTGGATGGAAACTGGCAAATGATAATTTGAAGCAAGCCAGGAAGAAACATGCAGCATATTTTAATAGGAAGGCAAAGGACAGGGAACTGGCAGTCGGAGAGAAGGTGCTGCTTCTACTACCGGGAAGCCAGAATAAATTACAAATTGGTTGGCAAGGTCCATATACGGTTCTAGAGAAGGTGTCTAGAACAAACTATAAAATTGACAAAAAGGGGAAGGAGAAAGTTTATCATGTAAACCTGTTAAAGAAGTATCTGGACAGACCACTCCAGGAAAGCACCCCTTTATTGACCTTGGCTATTGCAACCCAGATGCAAAAAGAACCACTCACCTCACATGAATACCCATTACATCCTTGTGAAACCGCAGCACAGGTAAAAGTCAGTAAGCACCTGACTAAAAACCAGAGGGAGAGAGTTCAACAAGTTCTGGAGGAACATACAGATGTATTAACAGATAAACCAGGCCATACAAATTTGCTACAGTATGACATGAAACTGGTAGACTCAAACCCAATCTGTATGAGAGCCTATTCTATTCCGTTCGCGAAGGAGAAGGCATTGAAGGAAGAAATAGAGTATTTGTTGAAGGAGGGGATTATTTCGCACAGTGAATCATCTTTTAGTTCTAGTGTCGTTTTGTTGAGAAAACCGTCTGGGGAACACAGACTGTGCATAGATTACAGGAAACTGAATGCTGTCACAGAAGGACAAGTGGATCCATTACCAGACACAAAACAGTTATTTGCCAGACTGAACAAGGCAAAATACTTTTCAAAGGTGGATCTTAGTAAAGGCTATTACCAGATCCCAGTGAAGCCTGAAGTGAGACCTTATTTGGCTTTTAGCACTTCGGATGGACATTATGAATTCAATATGCTACCATTCGGACTGAAAAATGCTCCGAGTGTGTTTTCAAGGATGATGCGCAAATTGTTGGATCCCTGAATAACCCATGTATCACGAATTTCATGGATGATATTCTCGTCGCCACAGAGACATTTGAAGAACACATTGAAGCTCTGGAGATGTTGTTTGATAGACTTCGGGAGGCGAACTTAACTGCTAGGCCAACAAAATGTTGTATTGGATGCAAAGAGTTGGAATTCTTGGGACACACTGTATATCAGGGTAATATGACCCCTGATCCTAAGAACTTGGAAAAACTGCAGAGAGCACCTAGGCCGCAAACAAAAAAGGACGTGCGATCATTTGTGTCGTTATGCGGATTTTATCAGAAATACATCAAGAATTTTAACGCTATTTGTGCTCCTCTGACTGATCTGACTCGCAAGGGACTTCCAGATAAAATTATTTGGACTGCACAATGTGAACTAGCGTTCCAAGAGTTAAAGGAAAAACTCACTAGCAAGCCTATTCTCAAACTGCCTGATTTGACACAGGACTTTGTCTTAAGAACCGATGCAAGTAATGTAGGACTAGGAGGGGCTTTGTTGCAAAGATCATCTTCACCTGATGGGGAACTGAAACCAGTCGCTTATGCAAGCCGTAAATTGAATATCGGTGCAGATTTCCTCAGTCGGCACCCCTGTGATCAAAATTAGAGTAGTGGCAGACGTGAGGAGTAATTTTACCTATGTGTATCGCTGGTTTTGGAACTTGCCATAGGCATGTTTTCAAGTGGGGAGATGTGTAGTGAAATTGACAGAGATACAACGGTAAAATACCTCCAAAGATAACATGTAAGGATAAAAACATAATGCGTAGGCTGCTGATAGTACATGATCGCCCAGACCGCGGGTCATCACCCTCCATAAAAATTGACTTGCTAGACAGGAGGGGAACGGCGGATAAAAAGGAAAAAATATGACTGGAAAGATTGCGTGAGACTAGAAAGGCTAAGGAGACGCAATTGGGGGGGGAAACGGAGAAAAGTCACGTTTCCCAAGTTGACCTAAAGTAAGGAACTCGACAGAAGGGACCTTGGATATGTTACGCCACAGTCATTTATTGGTCGCTTTTGCGATACCAAGCCTTTGATTTGAATTCAGCGGCAGAACGCAGATGTTTGGAATATTACAAAAATTAAAAAGTAACTTTTTCGTAATATTAATGTTAGGAATATAAAAATTAGCTGGCCGGATGGCCCATTCTGAGCAGTGAACTAATATGTTCTTAATTTTACAGACGGATAGAGAATATTGAAGATAATGACAAAAGACAGTGTTGTTCACATCAGCGACAGACTGTATGGAATAAAAAGTGTCGCTATTTGCACAAAAAAAACACGACCTAGAGACGCAGGTGTTAAAATCTACTTAGTAGGGAAGCGAAGGGACATTGGTGGGAGCTGTGTCTAAATATAACTTTTAACGACAAAATTTTGGAGGGGAGAGAAAGGTTGGTTCAAAAATCAAGTACGTTTTTTGAAAAAAACAAGTAGAGACGGACAGACTAACAGATAAACATCCATACTTGACTGAAGCATGACTGAAATGACTTTAGGGTAGGAAATTTGAATTTGAAATAAACCTAGGCAGTGATTGGCCACAGACAATCATTTTATCGGCGCTCAGACGCGCAAGTGGGGCCATTCCTCAATAGTTGTTCGATGATAGACACAGTATTTTAAAGTGTGGTGATTTCCAAATGAAAGAAAGTGAAATAGTTCAGGGACGCCATACTATAGCCAGCAGCTCAGCTGAGTTTTGCTAGCATTTCTGTGTTCTTTATTCATAATCTGGTAAGATTGAAATTATTTCTTTGTATATTTTGAATATTGTTTAATGTTCGAGTGATTTGATACTGCCATATCATAATCTAGCCTTACAAACAAGTAGGGATTTGCTCTAGACCCCCCGCCCAAGTCAGGGTCTAGGGACCAACAATATACATAAACTCCAGCAAGGGTTAGGAAAGACAGATCAAGTGTTGAGAATAATGAAACATATTACCTATCCACTTTTAGGGAAGGAAACTAATAAATATTTTTCAGAATCTATAGTCTGGGAGGACCTATCTGATGTAAAACCACCATGGTAAATGTGCTGTTTGGTCAGAGAGATCTGACCTGTCTGTATGATGTGGTTGTTGTGTCCGTGTTGTGTCCAGACGTGGGTAGAGAATAGAATTTTGACACATAGCCAATACTTTGATTGCAGAGCTGTGAGTTTCAGTTGTCAACAAGGCGGTGTCCATTCAGTTGGTGATTTTACTCGAGTGTATCTGTGCAGTACGTTGTGACAGAGACCACTATTATTGCCCGCCAGCACGGAGAGGTGGGACCACCAGATTTCAGCACCAGAGCTACATATGCAAGTTGAGTGAGCCTCTGGTCTGCTGGAAGTTCACCAACGCCTTTTAGTTACTAATACCCCATAAAATTCCTGTAATTTACTGGACACTGTGTAGTCAATATAGACAGGTGTGATGAGGCCACCCCAACAGCACAAGCATTAACTATCCTCCCAAGTAGATGACTACTAGAACATTTTAATAAAACTAACTAGTCTAGTACTTATATATGTACACTCTTGCATTTATTATGTAACATTCCATGCATTTCTTTCATAATTTTTAAATCCTTTTTTTTTTAAAAAAGTTCTGGTCAACATAAAACTTGATCCAGAACAAATAAATGTAATATAATTCTATCAAAAATTTTACACTCTTGAGTTAGTTCAGTGTATTATAATATTTGTTAAATATTATTAGTCTGCTTAAATATCTGTGGGTGTATCCATAACTATCACACCACATTACATATCATTACCCTAGACATTTTACATAGCTACATTCATTAAGAAGAAAAAAATTGAGTGTGAGGTCGTAGTGGTAGCAAGAAAGGCCTTCTGACAATTCACAACTACATTTTATCTCAGGAGCCTTCACAGCTGGCCTCATACATTACATTTAGTAATATCACCATCATACAATACCATCAAACCCACTACAGTTTTAAGGACCATCTTCGTTGCGCAATTATATTTCGCTATCCTAGTTTGGTGACCTGCTGTATCACCCGACATGGTGCTTGCTCCATCATAAGACTGATGGTAACTCATAGATATTGACACCCTAAGCTTTTTATTGCTGGCAAAAGAATGTTGGAACAAACATCAAAACTTTCTCCAGGTAATTCTCTGAACTGTATAAATCGTTCTACTGAATTGCCGTTTATTGTTACTTACAGTAAATATAAAGAAAATTGATCAGTTCCAGCTATACTAGCAAGAATACAGGTAAATACATTTAAGAGGGAAGGTAACATCTTACACTTTCAGCATCTGCAGCACATTTAGAAGATTGACGAACGTGAATAGGTTAAACAAAAGTGTAATTTGACTAATTACTCAGCAGCTCTTTAATCACATTGTGTGTAAATGGACGTTTAACTTTAAAATGTTTGCCTTGATAGACTATGTCCAGAATATATAGTTAAAGACTCACGAGGCTCCCTTCCTGGCGGGAGCGCTACATAAAATTAATCATGAACGAAGACTGCTTCTGGTACATACACATCTAAATGAGAGTTCCCATAGCAGTATCACTGGTCGAAATTTGCAACTATGATTTACTGCATTAATTATAGTCTGTTGTCTTCTAATTCATCCACGCACTTCCATGAAACCTGTATCAAATATTCACAAGCTCTTGCTTTTCCAAAACTGCCCAGCTCAGGATGACCCACGACGCCTGACTTGGCCAGAGGGCTCCGAGCTCAGGCAGAAGCTATGGAGCTGCCGCGATGACCTGGAAAAGAATGTAGCTGGCGACAGGCCAACAGATTTAGCATGTCAACAAACTGAACGCAGAAGAAGAAGAACATGCTCTTGCAACGTTGGTTTTTGTGGTAATGTCTTTTATAAGATAAGGTTACCAACACCGTGCACAACCTCTTATTAGTCGTTCGGTACAAGATGCCTGAGGGTAGTGGCGTATTAAGGGGGGGGGGGGGGGCTATCCGCCCCAGGTGACATCGGACACTTTTATGATAGTGCTTATTGTTAAAACTATACTTGCAACGGTTTTTTGTGGTGGGGGGGGGGGGGGCCTAACGGTAGGATCCGCCCCGGGTACCAAATACATTAAGTACGCCTCTGGGTTTGGTAGACCTATTCTTTATTTTTTCTCTTCAGAGACCCTCAGGGAAACTTTGGGAACTGTAACGAACATCATCATTTTCCTTTGTGCTCCTCGCGGAGCATGGAGCAACCACTGTTACTGATCCCTTGCAAGAAGCACTCACTTACTCTTGAGCGTTGATTTCTGTTAATATCTGTTTTACTCGATGAGGTTGCCAACCTGATATTAGTCGTCTGGTACGAGTTTCCGGTGTGAGAAGTTGACATATTTTGTCTTCGTCTCATCAGGAACCTCCAGATAACTACACGGGACTATACTATAACGCGGATGGTTGTGAGTAAATATACCCCAGCTCACGTGAAGGCAAGGCGGGCACACATACAGTATATTGAATAATACATAAAATAATATAACCGTGATGATTGAAACTGATGTCATTTCATTCCACCCCGCAATTCCCGCCCCAGTCGATTTGAATTAATTAATTTATTGATCTCGTCTTCAGCTCATATTTTCATATCGGAGTGAGACACGTCACAGAATCAGTAGATTTATTGGCGTTTTTAGGTATAGGAACAGAGTCGGCACTTGGGATTTTCAAACCTGTGATTGAGGGCCCCGCCCCACCCCAATGCAGCACTGTATTGTACTCTAAAGGGGCTCATTTTCATGTTTTTGAGTAGGATGGTATTTTTACTTCAGCGGGTAACGTTTCCTGCAGTATTTTACAAAGTTTAAACACGCTTATGTTTTTAAAATCTTATGGTGGGTAATTATTTTCTTTATCTATGTTGACTTTTAGATAGGTACTCAATGTGCCGTTTTTTGAAAATAAGAGGAAATAATAAAGACGCGTAGTAGTCAAAAAACGTGTATTTAAGAAATGAATCAATATAAAAAACGTAACTACTTCATATTTTAAAATCCGAAACAATCCGGTTTCAGTTGTTCTTTTAAAAAATTTAAATTAAAAAAAAACATTTTTAAATACATTTCGGCGCCCCCACCCCCACCCAAGACGGAGCTCGGTGTGGCCCTCTCGCACCACCAAAAGATCCGGTACTGCATTGGAACCTAGGCTTTTGCCTAGGACTTCGCGAATTTAGGGGTTTTGCACATAAATATATTGTTTCTGATGCAACGGGAATTGTTTTTTTCTTTTAAGGGGCCTCGCGAGTTCACCATTGCCGAGGGCCTAAACCGCCACTGGGTGATTCTATGATTCTGTTTGCTGAGTGAAAGAAATGAATGTTCACCGGAAGTAATTTTTTTTTTAAGTTAATGGCCAAACATATCATGTTCCAACCAGTGGCGGACCTACATTTTTGGGGCCCTGAAGCTTGAACTGTTATGGGGGCCCCTTCGCAACCAGCAACGAAGTTTGGGTATAAGCAATTTGGACTACAGTCGCTTTTGGGGGCCCTCCGGGATTAGGGGCCCTGAAGCTTAAGCTTCATTAGTTTCATAGTAGATCCGCCACTGGTTCCAACCCAGGATTGGTTATAAATAGGATATACAATTTCTTTAATTTTTGATAAAATCAATCGCTACCATTTTATTTACTGGCAACAACTTGCCTAGTCATTGTTGGAACACGATATTGTATTCCGGTTAATTAAAAATTCAAATTCTGTATGTTTTTAATCACGGCTGTTTGCCAGCGATCTTTTAGTTATTTCCCCTTTTAACCCGACCGCGCTATTTATAGCCCACTTGACAGAGGTCACGTGGTCAACTTCCTTATGGGAAAAACATGTGGCGATGTTTACTTTTGATAGGGCTTAATTAATGCTTTTAGGCTACTTTATTATTATAAATACCGGCTTTAATTTTGCGTAAAGCTAGACTAGAAATGTTAGAGTAAATTTTAGAACAAGAACAAACATTTTATCACAATTAGAACAGAAGATATAATAGTCTGAAATAGTGTAAAATTTACGTTTTTTTTTAATATTTTGTTATGGTTTGTTTATAATGCAATTTTCACTAAATCGGTCACAATCAACATGCATAACAAATTACAGAAATCAAAAGTAGAAAACCTGCAGAAAATGGATATCAAAGTTTTGTTTTGGTTTCATGCGTCAAACATTAATTATTGAAACATTAAATTGCAAGTCCACATTTATTACCTTAAAATAACACACCCAATTGTCCCCAAAAACATGAGAGCTAACAATTATCTCAATCATACATCACGATGGTCATGTAAAAATGAGTATGGTCATGAGTAAAACGAAATGTTCAATTTAATAGATAAATAGGTGTATTTAATAAATACATCTATTAAATGATTTCCACACTCTGTTAATTCTGTCAATCTCAAGCAACAACTGCCATAATTTGCTCTAGCCCCAAAATTTCGCTCAATTATCATTCACACTTCCTTTTTTTTTATAGGATGAATCTGTACATTCACACTTCCTTTTTTTTTATAGGATGAATCTGTACATTCACAGATGGAGAAATTTGTAACAAATGAGTTTCCATTATAAATTTTAATTGTGAAGTTATATTTTTAATACCGCTGGCGCGTCTTTCAATTTTCAATCTTCTCTGTTTTCTCTCCTGTGCCCACGTAAGACCTACTGTTTCCTTCATGGCTATTGCTAATTATTTGGAGATTCTAACTCTACTTTCAATGCCTGCTTTCCTGCAAATTTCCTGACGTGACGTTTCTGAACAGCGTTGTAGTTCATGTGCCTGCTGCAGGTCTAATGAATCAGTTGATGTTCCAGCAATATGTTTTCTAACAGTGTGGAGCAATTGAGATCGCTTACGTTTTGTTGGCGTTCTGGTGACTGATGTTTCTCTTCTATGTTTAATTAGTTTTTGTAGTACAATAGGCTGTCCTCTGGTTTTGCATTTTATGATATTACTTTTTGCTGTTTCTAGTTTTTTTCTAACAATGGATGTGAATAGGGGTTCTTCCTTTTGTGTTAGTGGTTGTGAAGGTGGCTTAGCAAGTAACTGTTGTACTGTGATGTCGCTTTTGAAGACAGGCGAGTGTAGTGGGTTTGATGGTATTGTATGATGGTGATATTACTAAATGTAATGTATGAGGCCAGCTGTGAAGGCTCCTGAGATAAAATGTAGTTGTGAATTGTCAGAAGGCCTTTCTTGCTACCACTACGACCTCACACTCAATTTTTTTTCTTAATGAATGTAGCTATGTAAAATGTCTAGGGTTATGATATGTAATGTGGTGTGATAGTTATGGATACACCCACAGATATTTAAGCAGACTAATAATATTTAACAAATATTATAATACACTGAACTAACTCAAGAGTGTAAAATTTTTGATAGAATTATATTACATTTATTTGTTCTGGATCAAGTTTTATGTTGACCAGAACTTTTTTAAGAAAAGGATTTAAAAATTATGAAAGAAATGCATGGAATGTTACATAATAAATGCAAGAGTGTACATATATAAGTACTAGACTAGTTAGTTTTATTAAAATGTTCTATTAGTCATCTACTTGGGAGGATAGTTAATGCTTGTGCTGTTGGGGTGGCCTCATCACACCTGTCTATATTGACTACACAGTGTCCAGTAAATTGCGGGAATTTTATGGGGTTATTAGTAACTAAAAGGCGTTGGTGAATTTCCAGCAGACCAGAGGCTCACTCAACTGGCATATGTAGCTCTGGTGCTGAAATCGGGTGGTCCCACCTCTCCGTGCTGGCGGGCAATAATAGTGGTCTCTGTCACAACGTACTGCACAGATACACTCGAGTAAAATCACCAACTGAATGGACACCGCCTTGTTGACAACTGAAACTCACAGCTCTGCAATCAAAGTATTGGCTATGTGTCAAAATTCTATTCTCTACCCACGTCTGGACACAACACGGACACAACAACCACATCATACAGACAGGTCAGATCTCTCTGACCAAACAGCACATTTACCATGGTGGTTTTACATCAGATAGGTCCTCCCAGACTATAGATTCTGAAAAATATTTATTAGTTTCCTTCCCTAAAAGTGGATAGGTAATATGTTTCATTATTCTCAACACTTGGTCTGTCCTTCCTAACCCTTGCTGGAGTTTATGTATATTGTTGGTCCCTAGACCCTGACTTGGGCGGGGGGTCTAGAGCAAATCCCTACTTGTTTGTAAGGCTAGATTATGATATGGCAGTATCAAATCACTCGAACATTAAACAATATTCAAAATATACAAAGAAATAATTTCAATCTTACCAGATTATTAATAAAGAACACAGAAATGCTAGCAAAACTCAGCTGAGCTGCTGGCTATAGTATGGCGTCCCTGAATTTATTTCACTTTCTTTCATTTGGAAATCACCACACTTTAAAATACTGTGTCTATCATCGAACAACTATTGAGGAATGGCCCCACTTGCGCGTCTGAGCGCCGATAAAATGATTGTCTGTGGCCAATCACTGCCTAGGTTTATTTCAAATTCAAATTTCCTACCCTAAAGTCATTTCAGTCATGCTTCAGTCAAGTATGGATGTTTATCTGTTAGTCTGTCCGTCTCTACTTGTTTTTTTTTTTTTTCAAAAACGTACTTGATTTTTGAACCAACCTTTCTCTCCCCTCCAAAATTTTGTCGTTAAAAGTTATATTTAGACACAGCTCCCACCAATGTCCCTTCGCTTCCCTACTAAGTAGATTTGAACATCTGCGTCTCTAGGTCGTGTTTTTTTTGTGCAAATAGCGACACTTTTTATTCCATACAGTCTGTCGCTGATGTGAACAACACTGTCTTTTGTCATTATCTTCAATATTATCTATCCGTCTGTAAAATTAAGAACATATTAGTTCACTGCTCAGAATGGGCCATCCGGCCAGCTAATTTTTATATTCATAACATTAATATTACGAAAAAGTTACTTTTTAATTTTTGTAATATTCCAAACATCTGCGTTCTGCCGCTGAATTCAAATCAAAGGCTTGGTATCGCAAAAGCGACCAATAAATGACTGTGGCGTAACATATCCAAGGTCCCTTCTGTCGAGTTCCTTACTTTATGTTAACTTGGGAAACGTGACTTTTCTCCGTTTCCCCCCCAATTGCGTCTCCTTAGCCTTTCTAGTCTCACGCAATCTTTCCAGTCATATTTTTTCCTTTTTATCCGCCGTTCCCCTCCTGTCTAGCAAGTCAATTTTTATGGAGGGTGATGACCCGCGGTCTGGGCGATCATGTACTATCAGCAGCCTACGCATTATGTTTTTATCCTTACATGTTATCTTTGGAGGTATTTTACCGTTGTATCTCTGTCAATTTCACTACACATCTCCCCACTTGAAAACATGCCTATGGCAAGTTCCAAAACCAGCGATACACATAGGTAAAATTACTCCTCACGTCTGCCACTACTCTAATTTTGATCACAGGGGTGCCGACTGAGGAAATCTGCACCGACATTCAATTTGCCTGGGATATATTGGATACTGAACTGATAAGGTTGAAGCAATAAAGACCACCTCAGCAATCTTGCGTTTTCATGCTTAGCCTGAGATAAGAATACGAGAGGCTGATGGTCCGTCTCCACCACAAAAGTCCTACCATACAGATAGATTTGAAACTTCTTTATTGCCCAGATTAACGCTAAACATTCTTTTTCGCTTGTGGAGTATCCTTGTTCCGCCTTATTCAATTTACGGCTTGCATAAGCGACTGGTTTCAGTTCCCCATCAGGTGAAGATGATCTTTGCAACAACGCCCCTCCTAGTCCTACATTACTTGCATCGGTTCTTAAGACAAAGTCCTGTGTCAAATCAGGCAGTTTGAGAATAGGCTTGCTAGTGAGTTTTTCCTTTAACTCTTGGAACGCTAGTTCACATTGTGCAGTCCAAATAATTTTATCTGGAAGTCCCTTGCGAGTCAGATCAGTCAGAGGAGCACAAATAGCGTTAAAATTTTTGATGTATTTCTGATAAAATCCGCATAACGACACAAATGATCGCACGTCCTTTTTTGTTTGCGGCCTAGGTGCTCTCTGCAGTTTTTCCAAGTTCTTAGGATCAGGGGTCATATTACCCTGATATACAGTGTGTCCCAAGAATTCCAACTCTTTGCATCCAATACAACATTTTGTTGGCCTAGCAGTTAAGTTCGCCTCCCGAAGTCTATCAAACAACATCTCCAGAGCTTCAATGTGTTCTTCAAATGTCTCTGTGGCGACGAGAATATCATCCATGAAATTCGTGATACATGGGTTATTCAGGGGATCCAACAATTTGCGCATCATCCTTGAAAACACACTCGGAGCATTTTTCAGTCCGAATGGTAGCATATTGAATTCATAATGTCCATCCGAAGTGCTAAAAGCCAAATAAGGTCTCACTTCAGGCTTCACTGGGATCTGGTAATAACCTTTACTAAGATCCACCTTTGAAAAGTATTTTGCCTTGTTCAGTCTGGCAAATAACTGTTTTGTGTCTGGTAATGGATCCACTTGTCCTTCTGTGACAGCATTCAGTTTCCTGTAATCTATGCACAGTCTGTGTTCCCCAGACGGTTTTCTCAACAAAACGACACTAGAACTAAAAGATGATTCACTGTGCGAAATAATCCCCTCCTTCAACAAATACTCTATTTCTTCCTTCAATGCCTTCTCCTTCGCGAACGGAATAGAATAGGCTCTCATACAGATTGGGTTTGAGTCTACCAGTTTCATGTCATACTGTAGCAAATTTGTATGGCCTGGTTTATCTGTTAATACATCTGTATGTTCCTCCAGAACCTGTTGAACTCTCTCCCTCTGGTTTTTAGTCAGGTGCTTACTGACTTTTACCTGTGCTGCGGTTTCACAAGGATGTAATGGGTATTCATGTGAGGTGAGTGGTTCTTTTTGCATCTGGGTTGCAATAGCCAAGGTCAATAAGGGGGTGCTTTCCTGGAGTGGTCTGTCCAGATACTTCTTTAACAGGTTTACATGATAAACTTTCTCCTTCCCCTTTTTGTCAATTTTATAGTTTGTTCTAGACACCTTCTCTAGAACCGTATATGGACCTTGCCAACCAATTTGTAATTTATTCTGGCTTCCGGGTAGTAGAAGCAGCACCTTCTCTCCGACTGCCAGTTCCCTGTCCTTTGCCTTCCTATTAAAATATGCTGCATGTTTCTTCCTGGCTTGCTTCAAATTTTCATTTGCCAGTTTCCATCCAGCTTTCAAACGAGTGGTCAGTTCGTTCACGTATTGATACGATGAGGTAACAGTCTCTTCCGCCTTCTCATCTGTCCAGGTCCTTAATAGAGCTTCTAATGGACCTTTTATTGGCCTCCCAAATAGCAGAGTTGCGGGAGCCATCCCGGTTGAACTATGTGGTACCTCCCGGTACGCAAACAATGCGGCGGGCAGGAATTGATCCCACAGATCCGGTTTTTCGTGTGCCAGCTTTCTCAGGATAGAAATGAGAGTCCCGTTGAACCTCTCTACCTGGCCGTTCCCTTGTGGATGGTACGGACTACAATGAAAGTGTCTGGCTTGAAATAGCTTAAAAACTTCTTCCGTTAGTTTCCCCTTGAACTGAGAACCATTATCCGTCAAGATTTGATGCGGGAATCCTAATCGGGTAAATATTGTAAGTAGTGCCTCTGCTACATGTTTTGAATCAATTGATGGCAGGGCTACCGCCTCTCCCCACATAGAACAAGTGTCCACCAGAGTAAGGATGTAACTGTTCCTCCTCTTGGTCCGAGTGAGAGGTCCTACAATATCCACTGCAACCCTCTCAAAAGGTGTTCCCACTATGGGCATTTCCCCTAGAGTTGCAGGAGCAGTCCAGTGCTTTGGAGCTACCCTTTGACATTCTGGGCAGGATTTGACATATCTTTTTATATCCTCCGTTATCCCTGGCCAGAAGTAATGACAAGCTATACGCTGTCCTGTGGCGCTGATCCCCATGTGACCACTGAAGGGAATCGCATGCCCGAGTTCCATCACTTTATCTCTATATGAAGTGGGAAGAACCAGCTGGTTGTGACCATTTGTTCCAGTTCCGGCCTTCCTGTATAAGAGTTTGTTCTTCATGAAATATTCCCCCTTGCTCGGAGGTGTGTGGCATTTGGGCAATTTTTTAAAACAGGGCTTGAGTGTCCTATCCTCAGCCTGCGCCTTCCTCATCTCCTCTGGATGAGCATTTATAGGTTCACCTTCTTCCTCCTTCTTCTGTGACCTGGTCTGCACTGTCGCCATGATCACAGGTTTCTCGGGATTCCCCAAGAAGACGTATCTACACCCCAATATCAGAGGGTAGATTGGTTCATCTATCACTGCTGCTCTGATTTCTCCCTCCACATAGCGAGTTTTCACCGTTATCCTTGCGATGGGAAGTGTCATGAGTGGTATGTCCTTAGTCGCCCCTTGTATTTCCACTGTTTCTGTGGTATACTGACTTGGGTCCACTAGGCTAGACTTCACAACTGAATCATAATCCAAACCTGTATCATAAAGGCACCTTATGGTGACCCCATTACAAATAACATCCTCACAAACTGGGGGGTGATAAGGTTCCTGTTGTCCATTAGGATTAACCTTTAATCTTCGCGTCCCCGACTTCATTGCAGCAATGTTTGAAGGTTTCCTTCTACAAAATTCGGTGTTATGGTTATCCTTCTTGCACCATTTACACCATCTTTTTCCTTGGTTCAACGGTTTTCTTTCATTGAACTTTTGGTCATTGAACTGTGAGTTTCTGTCGCGATAGTCATTTCTTGGCCGCTCAAAGTTTGTCCTACCTTTATTTCCCTGCTCTCTATTATCAAATTTATTAAATTGCTGTGGAGCTTTAAAATTGTCTATGTGCTTCTTTTTAGCACCACTTACCTCTGCCTGAGCTGCCTGATACCTCTCAGCAACATTTAAAATTTCCCCCAACTTCTCTGCACCTTGTTCCATGAGAAATTTTCTCATGTCTGGAGCCATGGACTCTCTCAATTGCTCAATCATGATCATTTCTTTAAGATCTTGGGTCTTCCCCAGAGCCGTCCATTTCTCCAAATAGGTTTCTAGTCTAGCAGAGAATTGGTGGTATGTCTCCCCAGACAACAGTTTGGCATTTCTAAATTTCTTACGATAAAATTCACCATTCTTCTCGTACCTTAATAACAAAGCCTGCTTTAACATGTCATAATTGTCTTGGTCTTCCCTGTTCATTTTGGCAAATACTTCATAAGAAGTACCTCTCAATCCCTGTGATAGCTTTACACTCCACCTCTCTCTCTCTAACCCATATGTAGTAGCTAATAACTCAAAACGTCCTAGGTACCCCTCTATGTCATCGTCTTTTTCAACAAAATGGTCTAAATGAAACCCCATAGCTGAGTTTGAGGCTCCCAGACTGGGCGTAGCATCTGAGGCAAAAGGGCTGGCACCATTTTCAGGAGCCGGGCCTTGTAATTCCAGCTCCCTTAGTCGTAATTCGTGCTCCCTTTGCAACCTTCTATCTTCTGCCTCCCTTTGCTGTCGTTTTTCTTCTGCCTCCCTTTGCTGTCGTTGTTCTTCTGCCTCCCTTTGCTGTCGTTTTTCTTCTGCCTCAATCTGCAGCCTCTTAATTTCTCTATCAGCCTCAATTTGTAACCTCTTCTCTTCAGCTACCTTTCTATCTTCCCTTTCAATATATTTATCACATTCAGCCGTTACATATTGAATTAAAATCTGACCATCCATTCCCATCTCCTTTGCGGTCAGCACAGCAGCTGATCGGAATTTTGCTAGCTCCGCCATACTTTTCAGACAATATAATAATATACAAGCTAAATCTCTAACCAGTAAATACACTAAGTACTTCTTATGACTATAGTCTAACTAATTCTAACTAACCAGTTAACTAATTAATTATCACTGGCTGTGAAGATTCACCAACTTTTATCTGCAGGGACACTTTTAATTTTAAAGGGAATTTCACAATTTTTTTTTTTTCCCTAATTTTATTTCTCCAACCAGGAGATCCTAATATTACTGTTGGGCTAATTATCCCTGGACAAGACCCCAATGTATGTAGTGGGTTTGATGGTATTGTATGATGGTGATATTACTAAATGTAATGTATGAGGCCAGCTGTGAAGGCTCCTGAGATAAAATGTAGTTGTGAATTGTCAGAAGGCCTTTCTTGCTACCACTACGACCTCACACTCAATTTTTTTTTTCTTAATGAATGTAGCTATGTAAAATGTCTAGGGTAATGATATGTAATGTGGTGTGATAGTTATGGATACACCCACAGATATTTAAGCAGACTAATAATATTTAACAAATATTATAATACACTGAACTAACTCAAGAGTGTAAAATTTTTGATAGAATTATATTACATTTATTTGTTCTGGATCAAGTTTTATGTTGACCAGAACTTTTTTTTAAAAAAAGGATTTAAAAATTATGAAAGAAATGCATGGAATGTTACATAATAAATGCAAGAGTGTACATATATAAGTACTAGACTAGTTAGTTTTATTAAAATGTTCTATTAGTCATCTACTTGGGAGGATAGTTAATGCTTGTGCTGTTGGGGTGGCCTCATCACACCTGTCTATATTGACTACACAGTGTCCAGTAAATTGCAGGAATTTTATGGGGTATTAGTAACTAAAAGGCGTTGGTGAATTTCCAGCAGACCAGAGGCTCACTCAACTTGCATATGTAGCTCTGGTGCTGAAATCTGGTGGTCCCACCTCTCCGTGCTGGCGGGCAATAATAGTGGTCTCTGTCACAACGTACTGCACAGATACACTCGAGTAAAATCACCAACTGAATGGACACCGCCTTGTTGACAACTGAAACTCACAGCTCTGCAATCAAAGTATTGGCTATGTGTCAAAATTCTATTCTCTACCCACGTCTGGACACAACACGGACACAACAACCACATCATACAGACAGGTCAGATCTCTCTGACCAAACAGCACATTTACCATGGTGGTTTTACATCAGATAGGTCCTCCCAGACTATAGATTCTGAAAAATATTTATTAGTTTCCTTCCCTAAAAGTGGATAGGTAATATGTTTCATTATTCTCAACACTTGATCTGTCTTTCCTAACCCTTGCTGGAGTTTATGTATATTGTTGGTCCCTAGACCCTGACTTGGGCGGGGGGTCTAGAGCAAATCCCTACTTGTTTGTAAGGCTAGATTATGATATGGCAGTATCAAATCACTCGAACATTAAACAATATTCAAAATATACAAAGAAATAATTTCAATCTTACCAGATTATGAATAAAGAACACAGAAATGCTAGCAAAACTCAGCTGAGCTGCTGGCTATAGTATGGCGTCCCTGAATTTATTTCACTTTCTTTCATTTGGAAATCACCACACTTTAAAATATTGTGTCTATCATCGAACAACTATTGAGGAATGGCCCCACTTGCGCGTCTGAGCGCCGATAAAATGATTGTCTGTGGCCAATCACTGCCTAGGTTTATTTCAAATTCAAATTTCCTACCCTAAAGTCATTTCAGTCATGCTTCAGTCAAGTATGGATGTTTATCTGTTAGTCTGTCCGTCTCTACTTGTTTTTTTTCAAAAACGTACTTGATTTTTGAACCAACCTTTCTCTCCCCTCCAAAATTTTGTCGTTAAAAGTTATATTTAGACACAGCTCCCACCAATGTCCCTTCGCTTCCCTACTAAGTAGATTTGAACACCTGCGTCTCTAGGTCGTGTTTTTTTTTGTGTGCAAATAGCGACACTTTTTATTCCATACAGTCTGTCGCTGATGTGAACAACACTGTCTTTTGTCATTATCTTCAATATTATCTATCCGTCTGTAAAATTAAGAACATATTAGTTCACTGCTCAGAATGGGCCATCCGGCCAGCTAATTTTTATATTCATAACATTAATATTACGAAAAAGTTACTTTTTAATTTTTGTAATATTCCAAACATCTGCGTTCTGCCGCTGAATTCAAATCAAAGGCTTGGTATCGCAAAAGCGACCAATAAATGACTGTGGCGTAACATATCCAAGGTCCCTTCTGTCGAGTTCCTTACTTTATGTTAACTTGGGAAACGTGACTTTTCTCCGTTTCCCCCCAATTGCGTCTCCTTAGCCTTTCTAGTCTCACGCAATCTTTCCAGTCATATTTTTTCCTTTTTATCCGCCGTTCCCCTCCTGTCTAGCAAGTCAATTTTTTATGGAGGGTGATGACCCGCGGTCTGGGCGATCATGTACTATCAGCAGCCTACGCATTATGTTTTTATCCTTACATGTTATCTTTGGAGGTATTTTACCGTTGTATCTCTGTCAATTTCACTACAGCGAGGTGGATGTACTTGTCGTATGTATAACTGACTTGGTAGGTGTAGATGTGGCAACAAAAACTGGCATGCTAGGGTGAGTAGTGTTATCCACCTCCAAATGAATAATGGTATCGCCTTTAATGTGAGCTGGCACATCAACCTCCAGTTGAACAATATCATCACTAATGTGGGCAGGCACATCAACCTCCTACTGTACAGAGCTATCCTGACTACAGCTAATTGACTGACTACAAACTAACTGACTGACTACAGCTAAATGACTGACTAGACATGGAGGGTTAAGAAAGAACATCACAGGGAATAGAGCAGCTTTTTGTTTTTAAAACACCAAAAGATGTCTTTGCAACATAATTGCACAGTTGACATTCACTTATAGTTAAATTATGGTTTTAGTCTTTCCAGATGTGCTGACTGTTTTCCGATAGTAACTTGGCTGTTTCAAAACACTTCTCATTATGCCTCCTTTTTGAGTTTTGTATTCGTAAGTAACACTTCTTACAAAATATAGTCGAATGCTGTGTGGGTTTATCATCTGATACGTTAATTCCAAACACAAAGAACAGATCATTAACGTAATTAGAACAGTTCAGTGCTTTCTGAATTGAACGTGTTGTTTTGGAAGTTAATGCTCTCTTGCCACAGGCTCTGCACAGTGCACTGGCACAATTCATATGATGCAAAACAGTATGTTCCATTTCGTTGTTATGTAGTATAGTTTACTTGTGTATGTATAAAGATAGAGGAATATTTGGGACTATCAAGTCTAACACCAGGATGTAGAATGCTTTATCTGTGAGTGAAAGAAGATATACAAACAGTTACTTAGAATTCTTTGGCAGCCGTCGTGTGCACAGGATTGTCTACCAAAGAACACTAATGGAACAGTCCTTATCTCACACACAATTAAAAAAAAAAATTCATATTATAAATACAAGATTAACAAGACTTGAAAGATAGAACAAAGTATGTGGAAGTAATCTATCTATAGATTTACATGTTTTCTGACGCTTATATACGTAGCTAAATATCATTATAAATGAATGAAAATGCAAAAACAGATGGTGCTTTACAAAAAGTTATTTTTGTACAACCTTATTTAAGATTTGTGAGTATCAGGAATGCGTTTACAGTAATTTAAATGCTATAAAATCTGGTGACAATATGCTTGTTCTTGTAATGCCAAACTCACAAAATTGACTACCACACATTCTCAAGATATGAAACCAAAAAAAAAAGTATGTGGAAATAATCTTTAGCTTCCCTTCGAGAAGTCTTTATAATTATAAACTCAAACGAATGGGCCGATTTTTAGATATTAAATTAATAAAAAGATTACTTATTTTATGAATTTCCTCAAATGATGACGCTGTTTTCAAAAGTCTGTAACTCCGTCAAAACTAATTTCAAACAAATAAAAATGCAATCAAAAATAGAACAGAGAACAAAGTTATAGTACACAAAAGAAATTTAGCGCTGTGTTTATCCAGAACGAGTGTGTAATGATTTATATTTTACAGATTTTACACACACAACAGCTGATTTTCCCCGCCAAAAACTTAAATAGTCTTTTACGGTGAACACGAAAATTTTATACCCGGTGTCAGAATTCCGGTCACCGAAACTAAAAGAGCGCTCTGGTATAGGGCACAAACAGCCGTGTAATGACTTAAATAAATACCCATACTGCGTTCAGCGTAATGATTTTCCTTTTCGCTCGTTATGCAGCATGGAGCCACCACTGTAGATAGTCCCCTTGCAGGAAGCCTGCACTAAACATTCACATGCTCTTGTAGTTATGGTTTCTGCAGCAATTTGTTATAAGTAATAATACTTACTGCAAGTTCTAAAGGGTTGTCATAACCAGAACTTATATTGGTGACAAGCCCCTACTACAGATACATGCTTCTACCCTGGAAACTCAAGAAACCAGAAACAGACTACCACCTAGCAGGCATAATTAATAAAACTACTGATATGGCTACTATCAAAAATAAAGAAAGGAAATATATTCAACAAATATCAAAGGACAGTATTACTGTCCACAGATGGATCTAAAGCAGATGATAACAAATTGTGGATAGGAATTTATGTTCCCATGTGGCAAATGGTGAAAGGATATAGTATAACAGATAATACATCTACTCTCATGGCAGAGATGGTTGCAATTCTGAAAGTTCTAGGAATCTTCTCTAATAACATTCCTCATAAATTGACAATATTAACAGACTCGCTATTCAAGCCATAAGAAACTTATGAGAATGCTGTAGACCTGATATAGCAGAAGAGATATTACTGGCAAATACTTACCTATGCTTCAAAGGATGTTCTGTTCTAATAGGTTGGATACCTTCACATGTTGGCATACAATGAAATGAAAAGGCAGGTAAAGAAGCTAAGAAATGTAGAAATATTAGAAACCAGATAAATGTGAGGAAGAGCAAAACAGAGATCAAAAACTGAGGAATTGACAGTAGAGTGGGATGGAAGTCTGAAGGGCAGACATGCATATAAATTGTTCAAGGCTCCAACAAGAACGTGTTAGGTATCTAGAGGAACAATAAGAAACTTCTTAGACTGCAACTAGGAATGGGCTATTTTAGAATAGAAGAACCTTACTGTGCAGAGCATCTAGAAAAAAATAATATAGAGCATTTCCTATTAAATTGTAGGAAGTTTGAACAACAGAGACAACCAATATAATATTATTTACAGGCATGCAGTTCATCCATAACAGTGGAACAGGTGTTGAGAATGAACAGACCTAGAGAATTGAACAATATAGTTAAACATTATATATATATATATATCATCATCATCTCAACCCATAACCCGTCATGGGTCGTAGGGGTGCCATGGTGGAAGCATCAGCAGACAGGGTCCTCCACTGCTCTCTGTTCTCAGCAATGCGTACAAGTGTGGAGAAACCGTGTCCTGCCCATTCTTTGATGTTATCAGCCCAGGATTTTCTTTGCCTTCCTCTTCTCCGTTTACCTTCGACTGTTCCCTGGAGGATCGTTTTCGAAAGGGAGTCATGACGAGTTACATGCCCAAACCAGGCAAGCTTTCGACGTTTCACTATTGACAAAAGTGGTTCTTGATGGCCTGCATAGGTGTTTATCTTCTCTCTAACATAGACATTATATATATATATATATATATATATATATATATATATATATATATATATATATATATATATATATATATATATATATAATATATATATATATATATATATATATATATATATATACGATATAAAGGTAAGGTAAAGGATCCAATTACATACCTATTGGGGCATATTGGGAATACGGTGTTTGGCCCGTATTTTCTTGACCATCAGCAGACTAGGGTTGATGTGGTCTGCATCTTGCCAGCCGCCTTAACCTTCCCAGAGTTGTTCTGCTACCCAATACATGAGGCTGGGTCGACCCCGGAGCCGTTTGCGGTCTAAAAAATCCCACCTCAACTGGGGATCGAACCATGGACCACTGAGCTAGGAAGCCAGTGCACTAACCACTGCGCTACCATGCCTCCCCATATATATATATAAACAAATAAAACGGTACTGAATCATTTTACAAATTAATGGTACACAGGAAACACGGGACGTTTCAGGTTTCATCCTTCGTCGGCCAGTTACAAACAGGCAACAAGGACAAGAAATATAGACGTGTAATACATATTAACACAGATGAAGAGCAATAATAAAGCAAGAAAACTACACAACCGGAAAAGAAATAATCAATATAAGAAATTCAACAATCAACGAACATCAAAAGCAGAAAATGGAATTAAAAAACAAGAAGTCCTGCTATAAAACTCTCCACTGAAAGATTAGGGCAAGTAATGAACACTAGTCCCAATGGTGTCCAACAGCGATGAATAAAATTAATATATAAGGATCAATGATGGTGTAAGGAAAAGGGGTGGTCTGATGGGGTGCTTGTGTGGCTGATGGCAGATAATTGGTGGATTTGGTGTAATCTCGGACACCCCAGGTTTTCTCACCCCTTTTCACCTAGTTGGCAATAGGGCAGTTATGAGAGACTTCATTTTAGTTTGTTTGTTTTTTTTTGTAATTTTTGCTATTTGTTTGTTTCTTGGAAAGGGGAGGTCACACACAAAAACATTCACACAATTTTGATTTGTTCTATTTGGACTGATGTGGAGGGGGGAAGAAGGTACTTTATTTGGGTATTGGGAGATATGACTTTATATTTTTGAATTAGTATACCATATTATAATTATAACCCATCAAGGGTTGAATGGGATACTTTATTTTTTTTTTTTAAATGTCTATGACATGAGTCTCAAATAGACTTTACAGCAAAGTCGAGCTCCTGGACTAGACGTGTCTCTCAATTTATGCCCTGCAGAACTGTTTCCACTGGCAGAAGGGGTGAAGGCGAGCCACTGATGCCTTAAAACCAGCTGCTTCAGGCAGATAGGATTCGTTATCTTTGGTCAGCAGCCTGTCTAGAAGGTAAAACTGATTTCAAACCTCCGCTGCCTTGCAGGATTATCCATCGCAGAATAGGATTTGGCAGTAGACTCTGCTGAGAATAAATTAGGAGTCGGGAGTCCCTAATGCAGTCTAATGTTGATTCAACTTCATTGTTGCAAAACCTGCGACATCTCTACCAAACTATAGCGGCAACTGCCATTTCTTTGGACATGGTAATCTTCAGACTTCGCACAGGCCACAACAGATTGGGATACCATCTAAAGATAGTAACTACTGATGAGTGTAACTGAGGCACCGATGAAATGACGGCTGAACATCTACTTCAAAGGTGCCCAATATATGAGGAACAGAGAAAGCGAATATGGCCATCACCAGTACTACTATTCCTGGAAAAACTCTACGGGGATGCCAACAGCCTCAAGCTGACCACTGCACATATTCAAGCAGACGTCTGAAAGTGAACAAGAAGAAGGACCTACAGGTACCAGCTTTGTAGAGACGAGGAACATTCTGCATGGACAACTTTTCCAAAGCTTGCGCCCTGGACAAGTATTCAGTTTCCAAAATGGCCTCCACTTAATTTTTTTTCTTAAAAGAAGTGCATCTGGCGCAAATGTGTTTTTTTTTTCTTCAAATCTTATTAAATATTTTTTTTTCCAGCAATTCATGTATATGTGAACAAAATATATCTGCTTTATTAAAATCATCTAAATGTTGCAAAATTTAAGCAGGTACGATTTTGAAAGAAATTCTGGTAACATATTTTCATGCACATTACACATTTTATTTTGAACAAAAGCGGACAACCCACACACACCGTGTGTATTTTTTTCCCAGTACAACATACAGACATACAAACAACTAAATGTTTATTAAATAAGTTTTTTATTTGCCTGGAAGGCCACTGTTGAAACTCCACACGTTTATTTCTTTGTAAGATAATAAATCTGTCACCTATACTGTACTGTATATGCTACGAAATTAGAAATATTGCGGGATTTATCAATACCTTTATTTTCACACTCCACTTTTATTAGATACTTATGGTTCCTAAAAGGGAAGTTTGGGAGTCGTACAAATAATTTTAAGAAAGACCTGAACCACTAAAGTTTGAAAAGCCCTGCCCTGTTTAATAAAAGCATCTCTGGACTTGCATAAAGCAATAGAATGTGTACAAATTTTAAGGGAGTCCGTTATTATTTTCTCGTTTACTTTCCTCCTGTTATCTCGCATGATGTGGTTCTTCTGTGTAACTAACAAAGAGGGCAGTGTTAAACAGGGAGATAAATATAATAATAACGAAAAATTGCTATGCAGTCAGTGTTACTATATACTAGAAATTTAGGATGTTACGGGTTATACTCTTCGGCAGCAACAGTCACAAAGAGGAGTCAAAGATGAGAAAGTGAACTAGTTAGAAATAATAAATAAACTGACAAAGATGAGCGACACAGAAAGGCATAAAGTTAGTTTGTCAGTTATTTTTCTCCACATGATCGTTCTGCCCTGTCATATCTATATTTGTGACTCATCATCAGGTGCCATGTTCACATCGAAAGCCGCCTGCAATGGATCTACAAAGTCTTCTGTCTCTTGTCTTGATGGTGCACTCTTGATGCTATCTTCCAACTTATAGCACTCTCTTCCTCCTGCACGTGTGCCTTCAAATCTTCCTTCTAATACAGTATTCAGTAAGGCTGTATGTCTTTTTTACATGGCCAAAATATTTTAGCTAATTTTGATCATTAATTCTCTTTTTTCTTCCTAGGACCTCTTTTATTTGTTTTCTTCTCTTTCCATGAGACGTGCCCCATTCTTCCATATATCCACATCTCAAAGGTCTCAATTCTTTCTTTAAATTGCTTGTTCTTTGTCTATGTTTCTACACCATATAGTAACGCAGAATATATATAGCATTTGATGATTTTCAGTTTGAATTTGTCAGTTAATTGTTTAGATGTTCTTGAATGTAGCTTTGGCTATTCCTACTCTCGTCTTGATTTCTGCTTCGCATCTGCCATCTTCTGTTATTATATGACCAAGATATGAGAAACTCTTGACTTGTACTAAGATTTTCCCATATATGGTTATCTTTAATATTGGTTTATCGCCTGCTTTGCTAATTATCATAGTTCTCCTTTTCTCAACGTCCAATCCATATTCATAACTTATGCTGTTTACTAGCTCATGTTCACTTTCGGCTAACAAAACTGTTTCATCTGCATGTAACAAGGTTTGTTTATTGGTTTTCTACCGATGTTCAGTCCTAGCAGTTCCCGTATCTGTCTCAAAGTGTTCTCAGTGTGGATATTAAATTGTAACTAAGACTGCATGATAGGTATAACAGTATTTTTAGTGTATCATGCAATTGCAAAACTGAATCTGTACCCTCTTTTTTGTGTGGCTTTTTGGTTCTTCTGGATGCTTATGACTTGTCACTGTGCTCATTTTGGAATATCATGTTTGTAGGTTTACAATCCCCTGGTTTCCCAATCCCAGTGTCTTCTTTTATAACTTGGCATTTGTTTTGTCAGGCAATGACAGTGATGGTACATCTGTACTGTCAGATGAAGTGACTGTCTCTTTCAACTGTCAGATAATGATAGCGTGTATCTGTGCAGTTAGATGATGATGATAAGGCGTATGTGCTGTCAGATGATAGTTGTCACGACATGTTTTACGACCACCGTAAATGGTGGATGCTTTGCTGGGAGCAGAGTCGGTATATTGTAATTTACAGCCCAGAACTCTAGTCAGTTCTTGTGAACCCGAGGTCACATGACATGGTCATGAACCACAGGACTGAGGTGAGATTCAGCCTAGATAAATCAGCCACTGAGGGCAGTTCTGCAGCTAACATAGCCAGGAGGACCTGTAGCCATTTTGGTTTTTGGCCATTTTTATTACCAGCACGGGTTAGTAATGTAATGCTGCTGTTTCTGGGCGACATTTTATCAGGTTTGTTTGTTATAAGTTGGAACCTAGTTAATGTTAGCACATAATCATGAAGTCTTCTCCAGTTATCATATTTGACCTTGCCGTGTTGTCACCATTTTCATAGCTTGCTGTCAGGCTTTGTATTGTCGTTAAACAGTCTTTCATTATGTCCACTCACGCTGTATTTTGGCTTGGTCATTTTGTGTGTGAAATAAACAGGGATCAGGAACTGAGTTCTCCCTTCATTTAAGTGTGCTACTAATCTATGTGGTCCCCTAGCTTGTGTTGAGCCTAATAATGTCTGTCTTCATATTATAAACCCACACAATTAGCTTCTTCACATTGGTGATAAGATATTTGTGCTGTCAGTTGAAGGTGATGTGATAAGGTATGTGTGATGTCAGAGGATGGTGATACAGTATTTGTGATGTCAAAGGACAGTGATAAGGTATTTGTGATGTCAGATGATGGTGATAAGGTGTGTGTGATGTCAGATGATGATGATAAGGTATTTTAGCAGATAAAGTTGACAAACTGTGTTTGAGTTGTCAGATAAAGTTGACAACTGTGTGTTTGAGTTGTCAGATAAAGTTGACAAACTGTGTTTGAGTTGTCAGATAAAGTTGACAAACTGTGTCTGAGTTGCCAAATAATGCCTACAAACTGTCTTTGACTGCCAGATTCTAACACAGTGATTTTTTCTTTCTTTCTTTCCTCGTTCATCCTGAAAAGGACGTTGGTTGCGTTGTGTCTGTTTACGCCGGAGCTGCGATATCTGCGCCTTTCGGCCGACACATCCGACTTCAGCAATGCATTTTTTTGGGACCGGGTTTGCCTTCCCTCTTCAATCCCTACTCTCTCAGCCAGACTGCAGTGATGCAGACTGTTTCCGGGACCACCACGTGGAGGTGGAGTAGGGTTTTGGTCAGCTCTGGTTCGCTGACCCTGACGCAAGCAGTCAAGCTATGGGTCGCTGACTGCATTCTCTATTGCTGCATCTTTGGGTCCCTAACACAGTGATTGAAGTGTCAGATTATGATGATGATAGATTGTGTCACTAGGCAGCACAACACTATAATAACCGAAGACAAAAGCATATGAGAAGAAAAATATTCAATTTTATATACAGATAAAAATCATGTGTCATTCCAAAGGCACAAATTAAGTCAATTTATAACCAGTCATTTCATAACTGTATAACTAATGATATCTGCTATTTCACATGATAATATGCTTGCTTTAATACCACATATATTCACAGGCATTCTAAAACCACAGTATTCTCATTTATTTGTATGTGTTCTTCGCCAAGATATTATGCAGACACACTATTGTTACTACAAAGTAATATAATTCACGAACATTCTCATACAATCTAACATGGTGATATCATTCATGTATACTCCCATGTATCCTAACACAGGGTTTAATTCACAAAAATTTTAGGGCTGAGGAGAGTTAAAAAGCCACCCAGTTAAATGACCATTAATAATTATCGACGGAATGAAATTCTTCTCTGGTTACCAATTCATGTCTATAGCTTACAAATAAACACATGATGGAAGTAGGTTCAGTTGGTTTCCTGTAATACTATCTACTTCATGTAAACTAATTTACCACAAAAATTATACATAACCATGACAAAGATCTGCCCATGACCCTTCTCTTCCACACTGACTCACATCATAAAGGGGTCACAGTTTTAATTTCCACACTCAGTCTCTCTCACTGATGCCATTACCTCCACTTCTTCTGATGGTCCAGTAACTCAAGATGAGTTTTCTCTATCACTGTAAGCATTGTACTTGGCTCATTGTGATGTGGCACTGTAATTCTGACTTTCAACCGGCCCGATCCTGTTCTTTTATTTTTGAATTTTCACCAGTTTTATTTTCTTCTGATCACGCGATTTTCCGTTGTTTACGGAAATCGCTATTTTCGGGCCCGCTTTTCCACCATTTTATTTCTTCTCATGTGAATATATCGTGTTCGGTACTTTTGGGAAGGTAATTTAAATGGGTTCGTTTTAGGTCGGTAGGTTTATTTTTCACTCGGCCAGTTTTACTTTCTTCTGATTTTTCGCGATTCCCGTAAATTTCGTTGTTTACGAAAATAATCGCCATTTCCGGCACGCGATATGACGAGGCCGGAAGCACGCGTCAGTAGCACGAGGTTATCACGTAATGTGACGCAATTTTGCGGACACGCGGTATTTTTATTTTCCTAGCGCTGCCATTGGTCCGCGATTTGCGTAGGAAGGGAAATCCGCGTGGGCGGTTTCTCTTGTATATATTGAGACAGAAAACGGGGATTCGGTCTCTATGAAAAATTATTGCCTGGCCGTAGTACGTCGTAATTATCGTTCTCCACCGTGGGAAAAACAAACGATAATCGGTATGTAACTATTTTATTCATCGTTTTACTTATTAGTGGGTTTGTCAGAAATTCGCCCGTAGGTAAAGATTAACTTTTCAGTTTTAAAATAAACGATAGTGCCATCCATTATCAATTTTTGAAGAACGACGTAATGCAACAGTGTGCTTATTCTTTCTATGATTTTGGCAGTAGATAGGAGTGTGTGAAGTTGTGAGAAACACGTGTGCCATATTTGTAGGATGTTATGTAAAACCACCATTTATTCCTGTATATGAAGAGACACGTGTATAGAATTATTTTATGTATCGTATATGTTAGAGATAAGCGATTTTAGAGTGGGTGTACATGAGTCGCTGTTTCTTTTAATTTCAGCGAGTCTCGGCGAAACAGTGGGGAGCATAATTTTGTCAAATAAAATTATCCACGGCAAAAGACATATCTCAGGGTCAGAGTACTCGAGTATCGTCAGGAGCAAAAGAAAATTACCCTATGGTCTCTGACAGTGAAGTCCCTATGCTTCAGCTGGACCGAGGTTTAATTATCATACAGCCAAGAGCGTCGCTATTATAGTCTCTAGCAACGGCAGGTGGCCGGGAGACTAGTTTCATTTTGTACAGCCAGAAATCAAGGCTGTGTCTTCCTCTAAATCCGGAGTGGGAGAAAAGGGGAAAGTTTGCTCAGCAGCAGAGAAGCGTCTACAGTTAATCAAGTCCCTCATGCTTGATATCCGAACATCGTCATCACCAAAATCAGGAACAGGTGACAGGGTTACCATACCTAGGTCCTGATAGAAATCGAGAAGAGAGTAACAGAGACGCCGCATCATCAGCCCTCGTGTGTTAGAGAGACACTGAGATCAAGAGAGAAAGGTAGAGAAGTAGGGTCTGTTCAGTATCCATTTGACGGATAGACACTGAGTCTGCGTTCGAAAAACCAAGTCTATTATTTTTAGCATTTCTTGTGGTGTAGTTATAGGCGCATATCGCCCAACTAGTAGAAAGCTGTGTAGCCGTTCGTTGAGGAAGAGTCACCAGGACTAAGACAGTAGAAATTTATTAGTGTTAGAGAGTGGAGGCTAAAAGTTGACAGCCCCACCAAAGTAGATTGGGTTTAAATCACTAACCATTTTTATTGTTCCTCAGCAGGGTGACAGAAAGAGTGAATGTGATTTGGGGTTTTTTTGTTGTTGAGTGTCTCTCAATTTAATTGTTACTTTGGTTTTTCCAGGCCGTGCAACAGTGCACGCTATCGACTGACTTGATGACGTATGATGCCATTTTATGTTTTTTCTTGTATGTAAATAAATATATACATATATTATTTACTGGATCAGCTTCTATTCTTTACTATACTTACTCTATGTTGTCTGTATAGTGGTGTTTGTGGTCGTAATTATACACCTTATCTCCTTGTGTTTCAAGGCAGTCAGAGGTGGGGAGACTATAGCCATTTTTTTTAGTCACGGAGCGGCAGGGGGAGATTCAAATCCGGGGTCTATCTCTTGAGCCAATAGTCTCACCTGTCCACAGGCATGTCATTTTCCATCTAAATTCTATCTTCTCAGACTTTCTCATACTAGGGTCTTGCTTTCATTCAGACACACTCTATAAAATTAAAACCACTTCGTGACAAGTGGGCGGCAATCGTCCGGTGGATCATTCTGTTGAGATCAATTCTGTGATCTATATTCATAGATTGTCTCTAGAAAGTTTTCTGAGAATAGAGTTTCTTTAAATATCCCCTAGACTTGAGCTATATTAGAACTGATCCAGTATACGTTTTTCCACAGGTTGCAGTCTAGTAGATTTTTGTGGTATTTTTGATGTATATGACATAAAGGTAATTGATGGCATACCGAAATTTTTTTCTTTTACAGGAAGGTAATTTCGGGTTTTTGGTAGCTTGTTAAAAAAAAAAAAAAAAATTTTTTTTCAGGTTATTGTTCAGACTTGGTGCTAGTCTGAGGTCGGGTTTTTGGAACAGCGGTTATAGAGGGAGTATTTTATATTACGTAACTGGTTGTTCCTTCTCTTTTCCTTTTCTGTCATTTCTCTGTATTTGTGAACTTACAGCAGTTTACAGGTAAGATGGCGGATATGGCCAAGTTACGAGCTGCCTGGCGTGACGCTGCTCAGGACATGGGAATGGATAAGGAGGAGACTAAGGCCTACCTGATAAGGGAAAATGATAGGCATATTCAGCGGGAGAAAGAGAAAGAGGACAGGGCAGCCGCCGCAGAAGCAGCGAAAGAAGAGAGGGCCGCCGCCGCGGAAGCAGCGGAGAGGCAGGCCGAGATGGAACTTCGGAAATTGGAAGCCCAGGAGAAGGAGAAGGCAGCAGAGATGGAACTTCGGAAATTGGAAGCACAGGAGAGGGAGAAGGCAGCGGAGAGACAGCATGAACTTGCCCTGCGTTCTCTGGAACTGCAGTACCGAGCTTCGGGAGGCAGTTCGGCCAATGGAGATTCACCCGGAGCAGGAGCGACAGACACTCAGGAAACGGAGGGCCCCGGATGGCAGCCATGAGCTTCCCATTTGACTCGTTCCCGAACGGGAATGAAAAGATTGACGTGTTCCTGGAGAAATTTCAAAGAATGGCAAAGGCATACGGGTTGGATGAGAGTCTTTGGTGTCTGAAATTATCGCAATCACTCAAAGGTCATGCGTATGAAGGTTACAACAAGATGCTCATAGATGACCAGAACAACTTTGAGGCACTGCGAAACGCTTTATTACAAAGGTTTCAGTGGACACCCCGGAAATGCCAAACCATGTTCAGGGAGAGCAGGCCGGAGAAGGGAGAGAGTTTCGCACAGTTTGCAGAGCGGGTGAGAAATTACCTAACCCGGTGGAGGGAACTGTCAGGACTGGCGAAAACTTTTGAAGGGTTGGAGGAGTTAGTTTTGTGTGAGCAAATTAAGGCAAACATGTCCCTCGACTTGAGGCGGTATCTGGCGGAGCAGGGAGCCCAGCAACTCGATCAGATTATCGTGTTCGCCGAAAGGTACCAGACAGCACAGGCCGAAGTATTGGGACAGAAACGGAAAAACCCAGACCTGCCAGCCCCAGACAAAGGAGCTTCATCATCACAGCCGGCTACTTCACCAGCTCATCAGCAACCAGGACCTTCTCGCAAGGAGCCTCATTCTGGTTATAACTTGCGCCCCCAGCAGCATAACAGAGCACCGACAACAACCTCTCAGGAACCCGCTAGGAACAGAGGAGATAATGAGAGGTATTGTCAGAATTGTAGAACGACTTCCCACTGGACATCCCGGTGCATGAACAAACCCCCAGCTCACCATGCAGCTTGTTTAAGGCCGGTGAGATGGACTAAAGGGAATAAATGGGAACCAGTCCAGGCAGAGAAGTTGTTCTCTAACAGTGGACCAGCTGTAGTGAACGGAACGACAACTACTTGTTTGTTTGACAGCGGGCTTACTTACCCCAGTATCATCGCTCGTCATTTAGTGAAACCAGGGCAGTGGACCGGAGAAATAGTTGAGATTGGTGGCATTTTGAGAAGAGGTATCTCACAGCGTCTGCCCGTAGCCAATATTGAGGTGAAATGCAAGTTTGTGTCTGGCACAATCAAGGCAGCTGTAATGGCACAGCCAGCACATGATTTCATCCTGGGAAGCCCTTACTTAGTTTTGGGGAACCCAACCACACCGATCCTTGCTAACGCAAGGGGGCCTACTGCAGGCCAGCAAAGTGAAAGGGGAAAGCCGCAAATTCACGGAGCCCCACGGGAGCTCAAACATCCTTGTCTTGCTATGAGGAGGAGAGACGCCTCTAAAGACAGTGGAATGTTATTTACAGAGGCGTATTCGCCTGTCAGCCCTGTTCAGCCTAAGGGTCAAACAGTGGTGACGCCTCTTACTTCAGAAGTATCTTCTTTGTCGTCGGGAATTAGGCCCCCGATGGTATTACATCTCTCAAGGGAGGGAAATACTGACAAGAAGGAACATGTGCACGGTTCTTCAGTCAACCGCAAACAGTTACGCCCTGTTACGGCGATGTCTGGCCAAGACAGTCAGACTGTTTCAAAACACTGGGAGGTCGCACCATCTGGTAATCAGTATTTACCACGCGCCGCCAGGAAAATTCATGGGCGAAGGAAACACATGAGAGGCAGGAGGAAGGGCGACCACTCAGGGTGCAGTCGCCAGGAGGAAATCACCAGGCGGGACCATCACAATCCAGTGCTGGCACAGATTTTCAAGGATATGGAAATGGGCCTATATGATAATCCTAATTATGACAGTGATTAGATCGGGATGTAGATCTAGATACGGGCCAGCATGAATTCCAGAGATTTCAGTGATTTAGCACGGTTCCCGTACTTGAAAGGGGGGACTTATGTGATGTGGCACTGTAATTCTGACTTTCAACCGGCCCGATCCTGTTCTTTTATTTTTGAATTTTCACCAGTTTTATTTTCTTCTGATCACGCGATTTTCCGTTGTTTACGGAAATCGCTATTTTCGGGCCCGCTTTTCCACCATTTTATTTCTTCTCATGTGAATATATCGTGTTCGGTACTTTTGGGAAGGTAATTTAAATGGGTTCGTTTTAGGTCGGTAGGTTTATTTTTCACTCGGCCAGTTTTACTTTCTTCTGATTTTTCGCGATTCCCGTAAATTTCGTTGTTTACGAAAATAATCGCCATTTCCGGCACGCGATATGACGAGGCCGGAAGCACGCGTCAGTAGCACGAGGTTATCACGTAATGTGACGCAATTTTGCGGACACGCGGTATTTTTATTTTCCTAGCGCTGCCATTGGTCCGCGATTTGCGTAGGAAGGGAAATCCGCGTGGGCGGTTTCTCTTGTATATATTGAGACAGAAAACGGGGATTCGGTCTCTATGAAAAATTATTGCCTGGCCGTAGTACGTCGTAATTATCGTTCTCCACCGTGGGAAAAACAAACGATAATCGGTATGTAACTATTTTATTCATCGTTTTACTTATTAGTGGGTTTGTCAGAAATTCGCCCGTAGGTAAAGATTAACTTTTCAGTTTTAAAATAAACGATAGTGCCATCCATTATCAATTTTTGAAGAACGACGTAATGCAACAGTGTGCTTATTCTTTCTATGATTTTGGCAGTAGATAGGAGTGTGTGAAGTTGTGAGAAACACGTGTGCCATATTTGTAGGATGTTATGTAAAACCACCATTTATTCCTGTATATTTACTAATGTAATTTTATGGGGAAATCCCTGGTGTGTACGTTAATTTTTCTGAGCCTTAAATGTGAGGAATGCAGTGAGCTTCTGTTATCAGTGAATTATACGGCGTGGGGAAATAAATCATCCCTACAGCGAGATTTAATTTAAATAGGAGTAAGCCGGGGAAACTCCTGTGTTAATGGGTAAAAGGATTTCCCTATTTTTGTCAAGTTTGAACACGTGATCGGCCATGCATAACGGCCATGTAACGTGTCAGACGGTGTCTGGGATATTGGTTATTTTACCTGGCAGATTTTAGTAGGAGGGGGGATGAAGAGGCCACGTGGGATAGTGGTATTTTATGTATTGTGAGAAGAACGAGAGAAGGAGTGTGATTTTAGTGCCACGTGGGATAGTATTATGTATTGTTGTGAAGAACGAGAGAAAGGGGAGAAGAAGTGAGAATGAAGAGACACGTGTATAGAATTATTTTATGTATCGTATATGTTAGAGATAAGCGATTTTAGAGTGGGTGTACATGAGTCGCTGTTTCTTTTAATTTCAGCGAGTCTCGGCGAAACAGTGGGGAGCATAATTTTGTCAAATAAAATTATCCACGGCAAAAGACATATCTCAGGGTCAGAGTACTCGAGTATCGTCAGGAGCAAAAGAAAATTACCCTATGGTCTCTGACAGTGAAGTCCCTATGCTTCAGCTGGACCGAGGTTTAATTATCATACAGCCAAGAGCGTCGCTATTATAGTCTCTAGCAACGGCAGGTGGCCGGGAGACTAGTTTCATTTTGTACAGCCAGAAATCAAGGCTGTGTCTTCCTCTAAATCCGGAGTGGGAGAAAAGGGGAAAGTTTGCTCAGCAGCAGAGAAGCGTCTACAGTTAATCAAGTCCCTCATGCTTGATATCCGAACATCGTCATCACCAAAATCAGGAACAGGTGACAGGGTTACCATACCTAGGTCCTGATAGAAATCGAGAAGAGAGTAACGGAGACGCCGCATCATCAGCCCTCGAGTGTTAGAGAGACACTGAGATCAAGAGAGAAAGGTAGAGAAGGAGGGAGAAAATAGACAGGACCAGTAGGGTCTGTTCAGTATCCATTTGACGGATAGACACTGAGTCTGCGTTCGAAAAACCAAGTCTATTATTTTTAGCATTTCTTGTGGTGTAGTTATAGGCGCATATCGCCCAACTAGTAGAAAGCTGTGTAGCCGTTCGTTGAGGAAGAGTCACCAGGACTAAGACAGTAGAAATTTATTAGTGTTAGAGAGTGGAGGCTAAAAGTTGACAGCCCCACCAAAGTAGATTGGGCTTAAATCACTAACCATTTTTATTGTTCCTCAGCAGGGTGACAGAAAGAGTGAATGTGATTTGGGGTTTTTTTTTTTGTTGAGTGTCTCTCAATTTAATTGTTACTTTGGTTTTTCCAGGCCGTGCAACAGTGCACGCTATCGACTGACTTGATGACGTATGATGCCATTTTATGTTTTTTCTTGTATGTAAATAAATATATACATATATTATTTACTGGATCAGCTTCTATTCTTTACTATACTTACTCTATGTTGTCTGTATAGTGGTGTTTGTGGTCGTAATTATACACTTTATCTCCTTGTGTTTCAAGGCAGTCAGGGGTGGGGAGACTATAGCCATTTTTTTTTGTCACGGAGCAGCAGGGGGAGATTCAAATCCGGGGTCTATCTCTTGAGCCAATAGTCTCACCTGTCCACAGGCATGTCATTTTCCATCTAAATTCTATCTTCTCAGACTTTCTCATACTAGGGTCTTGCTTTCATTCAGGCACACTCTATAAAATTAAAACCACTTCGTGACACTCATACAGTGCCACAACAAGTTGCTTAGTGGTGCACCTTCCCAACAAATCCCACCAAAAAAGCCTGGAATTATCATGTTCTGAGACATGCTTTACCTCCAGTTTAAGTCATTTTACACACGAGGATGCATTCCTTCATGTATGTTAAATATGTTTCCTGTACAGGCAAATGATGCTGACTTCATCTCCACCATTTTGCATGTCTTTGTATCTTGTAAAGCTCAACTGTTTTGATTGTATGTATAATTTGTGCTTGCTTTGATAAATAAAATGTAACATCTAACTCTTGTGTTCATTTGTTCCTCCATCTTGCAAACGTGTTAAAAAATTGTTTACTCTATTATGAATGGCCACTGATCATCATACGTGGATGAAGAAATGCATAAAGACAAGTAGGTTGTGCAGCTTTCTGTGATATATATGGTGTAGCATAAATACTCTTCCGCAGCAAGACACTGCTTGCACGTATGGCAAGCAGTAAGTTTTGATCACTTCTTAGAAGCTGGGAATGTGCTTAGCTCTGCTACAAATTTTCTCAAAATATATACACTAGGTAACCTATGGCTAATGTAACCATATTCAAAGTTGGAGGAACAGACAGTGAGAAGAGACCAGAAAGTTAAGAGAGCTTATCACTGCACTGAGAAAAGTCAAACATAAAAATAAGAATTTTAAACTAATGTGTCAAAGCAGTCTTACTGCATGTCGGTCTAGTATGCAGAACAATAAAAATGACAACCAAAAATATAAACTTGCATGAATGGGTGTTATGCCCAGAAGGAATGACACAGTATGATGAAGTCACCAATGTGGAACTGCTGATAAGAACCAGACAAGTATCTGTGAAACTAACTAGACGTGAGGCAAAGATGCTGATGTTAGGTAGAACATACGCTGAGGAAAGTGACCAATAGAATTTAACGTCAGTCCTTGTTCTGTAATCCCCGGGACCTAAAGATGCAGCAATAGAGAATGCAGTCAGCGACCCATAGCTTGACTGCTTGCATCAGGGTCAGCGAACCAGAGCTGACCAAGACTCTACTCCACCTCCACGTGGTGGTCCTGGAAACAGGCTGCATCACTGCAGTCTGGCTGAGAGAGTAGGGATCGCAGAGGGAAGGCAAAAAAAAAATGCCGTGCTGAAGTCGGATGTGTCGACCGAAAGGTGCAGATATCACAGCTCCGGCGTAAACAGACACAACGCAACCAACGTCCTTTTCAGGGCGAACGAGGAAGAAGAAGAAGTTCTGTAATCCCCAAGGTAAATGACATACAGAAAGATCCAAAAACACATGGAGAAGAAAACTAAGCATAGACGTAATATAAAAAAAAACAGCGACAGAATTTGAGTGGATGGTGCAGGACAGGAAGGCTTGATGTAAACTGACCAAAGACCTATGCTCCTCAGGCAGCTGAAGTGTTCTGAAGGAATGAGGCTGAATTTACAATGCTATTAAGGTATGGGCCCTTAAATTGAAACAAGACTTTTACTGAGCAATGCTGACTGCACGATAAGGACTAACAGTTAATAGATTGATTGATCCTGGTGGAATTTTCTTCTCAATATTTCTCAGCTGTAACAAGTTCCCATGCTAGCTGTGTCGTTAACAGGGCTCAAAATGGGAAGTATAGTATCACCGTTACCTACCATGCATGTCTTATATGGAAACTAGGGAGGGTTGGTCATGTAACCTCCTCCCCCCTCAAGAAAATCACGCACAAGCCATCCAAATCAAGTAAAACATATCTGTTATCGAGGATGGAAGAAGGGAGGATACTGTCAGGGAAAAAGAAAAGAGGCATAGACTGAAGCCACCACCGAACATCATCATAAGGCAGTTTTTTTTTTAAATCCTCAGGGTGGAGGAAATAAAGGGAGGCCAAAGAATACACGGAAAAAAGAATTAAAGAGTTATAAAAAAAATATGAAAACATGGGACGAATTTGAATGTACAGTACACGACAGGAAGACTATGCAGCTTAGTACTATTAAATGTCATGGAAAGAAATGTATCATTCTCAAATTTCTAGAAATCCATTCCAAGTATAGTACTATTTAACTCATAGCAGGGAAAGGTGTTATTTCCATCACCATCAGGAAGTTCCATGTCACATGGCATCGTTGATCATATACATCTAATGACCTTGACATTTGATGCTTGCAGTTAATTCACAGCATCAAATTGTCCATTATTTTTCTCTCTCCATTTTCCTCTACTTCTCGTATCTGTTTCCATCACATTCAATAAAGGCTCAGTGATCTTGCCATTTTTATGTGATTATATTTTTATCATTCAGCAGCTGAAACCAGGCAACCATCCTGAACTGAGTCAAGGGTAATAGTTAAAAGAATTCTTTCAGATATGGAGGACAGCGTGTCCAAATAAGCAGTTGCTGATCAACTGCAATTAGTCAAAACTGGACATGTGATAAGACATCAACTGTTATGGTCTCTTGGGTCAAACATTTCAGTAATGTTTTCAAAAGCATTGCCTTTCAAAGGTTTAAAACAAGTTTTCATCATCAAATAGTTATTTGTGGCAATTTATCATGTGATGCGAGTATATCTATCTCAAAATACTGGCAAGTTTCAAACATTGTGTCGCATATCATCCTATAATTTTCACAGAGCTTTTGTCTTTAAAAAGTGAATAATGTATGTGCTGATTATTTTTTCTAATCAGAAAATCATCTATTCTGTAACGAAAGTGAAACCTGATTTCATCCACTCCAGCCAAATTAATGAGGTCAGTTTGTAAGAGATCCATCCTGGCTATAACATGGTTTAAACTGGATACTGCAAGTAGCCAGAAGTCCTGATGATTGAATATCCAGTTGTTACTCCCTTCCCAAAACATGCCGCCACCACTGCAGGAAGCCTGTTCCAAAGCACTTCATTTACTCTTTAAAGTGGTGGTTTCCTCAGCAACTTATTGTACATGAAGAGGTCTGAGAATCACATGGAACAAATGTCTTCATCCCCCTTTCTAAGTTTTAACAGAAACAGAAATCATTAGCACCAGCATACAGCTGACTGACTCGCATCATAAGCCTTCATAAGCAGATCTAGTTCCTGGGGTACAGCATGTCTGAGAGGAAGATGCATACATCACCATCTCCTTTTCCATTCCTTATGAAGTATGGAGCCACCACAGCAAATGGCCCCCTTGAGGAAGCGTATGCCAAAGCATAAATTCTTGTAGCGGTGGTTTCTGTGGAAATTTGTTCGACATAAAGTGGTGGCCATCCCATAGGCACAATCACATATTAGACACCTTTTATAACACGGCAGAGGGAGCAAGTCCTATTCTGTCTCCACAGAGACCCCTAGGAACTATACAGGGCAAGATGCACAAATGACAGGGACTAAATCCTGAAGAAATAAAAACCTAAAATGTTTGATGACAAAAATGGAAAGAAAGGAAGCAAAAACACAAACTTACACATCTGACTTCAAAGGTGACCACATGGCCAAGAGGGCATCTTCATCAACAGCAGCTTTGTTTGTGGCCTTGTTTGTACTTGCAGAGACTATGTCAGGATCAGTCTTCTTCTTCTTGTGTGGTGCAACTGAATCTTCATGATGCTTTCTCTTTGTTGGAGTTGCCACGTCCGATGGCGGAGATGTGTCATCACTGTCACTAGCAGACGCATCATTATCAACATTAGGCCTAGGCAGTAGGTCTGACAGCTTAACTTTCCCTGCATTTGTCTTCCCAAACTCAGCTAGATCATTTTTTGACTTTTTCTTTTTCCTTTTCTTGTTGTTCTGCACATCCTTGAGAATTTTCTAAGGAGACACAGTGATAATGTGCTTAAAAACATATACAAATATCTATAAGCTGTGGCTCATGCTTAGAATACTGTGGAATATAAATGTAATGTTTGGACTATACTACTACTTTCTACACAAAAAACTAAAGGCAGTTCATTTGTTCCCCAGGAATTTGAGTTTTCACTCCTTACCCTTGCTTATGTGGTCATGGAATTAAACCTACAATATAAAACTTGTGGGACTACCAGAGACAAGACTGACTGTAGCAGGACACCACTGAATACCAAATACAATATCATCTGGCCAGACATGAAGATGATGACAACTGTAGTAAAAAGCGCACTGATAGAATGGGAACCAAAATCACCAAGGATTAGAACAGCAGGGTTCCAAGTGAAATGAATAATCACTATAAACCAATGCTATGTACCTGTGCAGTTGTTACTACCAAACAAAAACCTTTCTGATTAACTACAATGAGCATTAGACAAAGTACCAAGAGATGTTAAGACAGTTCATGAGAGACATGAATGCAAAAGGCAGAGGAGAAAACAGTAACTTTGAATTGATTATGAGGGAAAAATAGGACAAGAGATTAATATGGAGAAATCTTTGTCAATCAAACAAGCAATGAGTTCAAAATGAATCCGAGAAACATATCTGAAGGACTGAGGACCTCATAGAGGAAACAATTGATAGTCTCTGGTGCAAAATCCATGACATACTTCAGAACACATGTGAAGAGTTTACTGGCACAAAAGAGATATAGAGATATAACAACATGAAGAATGGATTACACTAAACACATACAGCCTGATAAATTAAAGAAAAAAATGTATATTAAAAAACACACAAGTTAAAATGGGTGTGTGTGTGTGTGGGATGAGGGAGAGGAAGAGATAGAACGAGAGAAGAGAAAACATGACTGCACAATACAATGGGAGCTGAATAAGAAAGATTAAAAAAAAAAAAAAAAAAAAGCACACAGCAAGATAAAAAGAAATATATTGAAAACATAACAGTGGCAGAGAAAATAAAAGGCTGGATGCTTTACAATGTCACCAGAGCACTAACAAAAAAAAAAACCCTGATATTCCACTGACAAGACAGGACAACACATAATAATGCTGTATTTACTATGATGTGTATGTTTTTGCTCCTCCTATTGTTAACCTGTTTGTCTTTCCCTGCACGTATTTTTGTTTATGCCACAGAAGACAGAGATCATCTGCAAAGTCAAGATCTTCAAGCTGTTTGTCAAATGTGCACTGTTATCCTGTTTTCTTTCCTTCTTTTGTCTGTCTTATCACCCAATCCATGATCAAAGGAAGACCAAACAATTGGTTAATATACCATAATAATTACAGAATTTTAACTCATTATGGACACACCTACCAGGCAAAAGACAGGTCTGATTGTGTATGCGTGACAGGCACAGTGAGGATTAGGGACCATAAAAATACACTTACACAATAAACAGCAAGGGCTTCCTCTGGAGGCTTCTCACGCTTTTTTTCCTCCTCTGATAAAGACTGGTAGTAGTTATTGTAAGACTGGATATAGTCTTCTACCTCCTACAAAAAAAAAACATGGAAGAAATAAAACAAATGCAACAACAATGTAAACCAATGGGAACACAGAAAACAAATGTAAAGAACGATTTTATTGGGTTAAAACTTTTCTCCAGCAAGTCAAATGAACTATTAAGTCAACTTTTTTTTTTTAACCTACAAAAATAAAAAACAACTTACTTACTTAGTCGTTCCCCTTCTACCGTGAGGTGTAGAGGTTTGAAGAGAGAGCGCCAGACCATTCTATCAGCTGTCTTCTTCCTGGCCTGGTTCCATTCTAGTCCTCGGTCCTTCAAAGATTGTCTAATGTTGTCCTCCCAGCGGACTCTGGGTCGTCCTGGAGGTCTGGATCCCTGGCTCTTTGTTTCCCATGCTTGTCGTGGTAGCCGATCTTCTCCAATTCTGCAGACATGGCCAAACCATCTTAGTTGGGACTGTTCTATTTGGGTCTGCAGCGGATGGGATTTTAGGCCTTGACGGATCGTCTGGTTGCGGACCATGTCTCTTCTTGTTACTTCAACCACTTTCCTCAGATACCTCATTTCTGAGGTTTGGATCTGGCTTTTGTGGGTTGTAGTCATTGCCCACGACTCGCATCCATATGTCAAGACTGGGACATAGGTGGAGCGGTATACAGCCATCTTCGTTTTCTTACCAACCTCTTTCTTGCTGAGGAATCCATGATTTATGGCCTGAAAAAGTCTCCCAGCCGCTGCTTTTCGAGTGGCCAACTCTTCTTTGATGCCTCCCTTTCGGTCTATAATAGCTCCGAGATATTTAAAGTGGTCGACCTGCTCCAGAACCTGTTCTCCCAACTTGATCTGATGTTTTCCTTCTTCTCGTGATATCACCATGGATTTTGTTTTAGAGCTGCTTATGACCATCCCTCTCTTCTCCAGCTCTTCCTTCCAGACTTGCAGGTTGGATTGGAGATGTGCCTCTGATTTAGCAATCAGGGCAACATCATCAGCAAATGCCAGCTCCGAAATATAGACCTGTCTCATCTTCCAGTACCCCACTGAATACTTTCTTGTTCTCTCCTTACATGCCTTGATGACATCGTCCATAAGGAGTATGAAGAGGTAAGGTGATAGGATATCACCTTGTCTTACACCAGTGGTGGTCCTGAACTCTTCTGACTTATGGTTTGCTGTCCTCACATAATTTCTGCAAGACTTGTAGAAGCTCTGTATATCATGAATCAGAGGTGCTGGAATATTCTTCCTTGCCAAACAGTCCCAAAGTTTGCTCCAGGGGACCCTGTCAAACGCCTTTTCCAGATCTATGAAACAAAGATGGATCTCACTCTTATACTCAAGGGCCTTTTCACTCAGCTGTCTGAGTGTGAAGATTAGGTCTTGAGTACTTCGGTTTGCTCGGAATCCGCACTGGACCTCATCCAACTGTGGCTTAGCTAGGCGTCGGAGTCTCTGCTCTAGGATTCTAGAGTAGATTTTACCAGGGACACTGAGAAGGGATATGCCTCTATGGTTTCCACATTGTCGATTGTCACCCTTTTTGAAAATTGGTGTTATGATGGCAATCTCCCAATCCTTTGGTATGGTCTTATTGCACCATGCTGCAATAAAAAACAAACCTTAACATATTTCTTATTTTCCCATAATTCACTTCTGGCGCTGTAATTATTACTTACATTTTTGTTTTATTTTCATTCTCTCCCCCCAAAAAACTAAAACATGGCTGTGTTCATATGTTAGAGCATAGACTTCTATAACCATTAGGCGATTGCTTCTCACAGCAAAGGGACCAGGTTCGAGCCAGTAACACTCCAGTTTATCCAGTAAAAATCTATACCTAGCCCTACTCTGAGCTATGGTAGACAACAGCAGTGAGGACAGGAACTGGTCAGCCCCTCATAATGTGGAGACCTAGAATAAGTGAAGTGTATCTGCTGAGACTACCTTTACTGTATAAATGAGACTACCTTTACTGTATAAATGAGACTACCTTTACTGTATAAATGAGACTACCTTTACTGTATAAATGAGACTACCTTTACTGTATAAATGAGACTACCTTTACTGTATAAATGAGACTACCTTTACTGTATAAATGAGACTACCGTTACTGTATAAATGAGACTACCGTTACTGTATAAATGAGACTACCTACCTTTACTGTATAAATGAGACTACCTTTACTGTATAAATGAGACTACCTTTACTGTATAAACAGAAGATCATTTGTCTTTTATTTTTTCCTTATGAAAATATTAACACTAGAAATAGATTTTGTGAACAGTAATGAACTACTCGAGGATCTGGACTTTTCTTGTGTCAATAATAAAAAGAACTTAAGAATGTACAAAACTGGAAAGCACTGAAAGAGCTGGCTGAATGCGTATGATGCAGGAGAAGCAGAAAGGTAAAGAAAAACTATACGCTACTAATAAATTATGTTTCATGAAGTATCATAAACTAAATACAGGGTGGTGCCGAGTCGACTGATACATTTCAAAAGGTCATAAATAATTGAATTCAAAACAGGAGAAATTATTTAAACCATCTATCAATAGATTAAACCATGCCATTTACTATCATATGCTTACAAACTTATTTCTTGACAATTATATCAGAGAGATGGCCTCCATTATGACGATCAACATTAAAATGACGTCTAAATTGACGCAGCACTTCAGTCACAGATTTTGTTTCATAGTAAAAACAAACAGCGGTGGTGCGATGCAGCACAATCCAACGATCCATTGTGACTGAGTCAGTATAAAATGGCGTCGTTTCCTCTTTCCGCTGCCACCTCACCAACCACTCTTCGTCCATCGCCGGCTGCGACAATTCAAATTTAAAACATGTCAGTTGTCTCAGCGCCACCCTGTAGTAGTAGAAGCCCCCTTTCAGTCATGACTGACAATGGGAATGTGCCCCAGGGGTGACAGCCATCAGCTGCTTTTTTTCCCTGGTCTTCCTTTTGGCGTGTTCTTTTCTCTTCTGCTTGTTGTGAGAGATTCTTTTCGTCCAATCTGATGTGACGCCGCACGCAGAATTGCCACTTGGTGCGATCAGCAACTTCAACCTCCCAGATTTCTGTCCAGAGCCTTCATGTCTGTCTTGCACACATCTTTGAACCTCAGCTGTGGCCGCCCGACTGTTCTTTTGTCATCTGCCAGTTGTCCATAAAAAATACCTTTGGGGTTGTGCCCATCTTCCATGCGGCAGACATGGTCAAGCCAGCGTAATCTGCACTGTCTAAGCAGTATAATAACTAAATATACTATATATAATGAATCAACCACTGCTTCTAGTCAGTGACCACACAGAAGCATCAACTGGCACTGACCAGTTTTAATATTCAGCTGTTTGTATAACTTAAAACTACACCATGTTCACAAATTAAAGATGAGAAATTAAGATCAAAAATACTGTACTGTAAAATTAAATGAAAAAAAATCGTGTAACTTAAAGTATTTTAGTCAACCTATATGTGCAGTGTCCCATGTACTTCCCAGTGGTCTCTGAGGTGACAACGAAAGGAAAGGAATACAGCTGCCGCAAGCATGTCGCGAGTGGCGGCTAACATGAGGTTATGTATAGGGCTGGCAACCTCGTCATATAAAATAAATTTCTACAGAAACCACTCATACAAGAGCACATAAATGCTTTAGAGCAGGCTTGCTGCAGTGGTTGCTCTATGCTGCAGAGGCAGCAAAAAGGGGAAAGTTGAATGGTATGTCTTAGAGTTGGCAGTGCCACCTAACATTCTGTCTTTGAGAATTGTATTATTGCAGAGCAGAAATATAAAAAAGGCAATAAATGCATATTTCTTTACCCTGATGAAATAAAAATTTCACTCATTCGCTCCAGTTCTAGCACTATGTTAACAAAGGACTACCTTCTTCGCTGTTCTCTCAAATAACCACATTTCTCTCTCATATAAAGTTGGCAGTCCATCTCAAGCTTCTCTCGTCACCATTCAGTTTCTCCCTCAACTGGGTTGGAGAAGGCCATGCTGCACCCCTGCTCCTCTCATGGAGCTGACAGTTTTGGAGAACATGTTCCACTGTTTGTCCTCCCCACATGGACACATATCTGCCTGTCCTCCCCACATGGACACATATCTGTTTGTCCTCCCCACATGGACACATATCTGCGTCCTCCCCACATGGACACATATCTGTTTGTTCTCCCCACATGGACACATATCTGTTTGTCCTCCCCACATGGACACATATCTGCCTGTCCTATTTTCAATATTAACAGAGAACCAAAATGGATCCAGAGGATGTATCCCCTAAACTTCACCACTGTGTGAACTACAAATAAATGGCATTTTCCAATAAAGCATTACTCACTGATCTTATAAGGGCAGAAACAAAAATGAACAGTATGTACACAGTTAGTTTAACAACAAAACAATACACCAAACACACAGTTAAAAACAGGAGACAAAGACAAAAAAATATCTAAGACAGGTGAAGAGAAAAAGATAAAGGTCACTGCAAATGCATGGCAAAATAGATAATAAAAAAATAAGATGCTGAGAAACCCATAAAGCTGAAAATAAATCAACAACACAAGGTTGATAAAAAAAATGACCACCACCTCCAGCTATGCAGATAAGAGGCATGAACACCAGCAGAAACAACTGTCAACTGCTTACATATCATGTTAATTTATCATATATGAATGTATCATATGTCAGCACACATACAGACAACCACACGGCCAGACATTCTGAGGCACACCTGTTTGAATTTTCCATCAAGGTCTTTCAACTCATCTTCAGTAAGCTGATGGTATAAGAGTGACAGCTCCGTGCTCTGTTCAGATATACTAAGATGATGCATACCATCCCTCTTTGTATTGCAGAAGTACATGAAGAGATTCCTAGGGTAAAAAACATGGAAGTTTTTAAATGATTCAGAATTACCCATGTTAACCATATGCAACTCTTCTTCTTCATGTCATGCCTAGTAAACATGAATGTGACCTATATCATCATCATGTCATGCCTAGTAAACATGAATGTGACCTATATCATCATTATTTCATGCCTAGTAAACATGAATGTGACCTATATCATCATCATTTCATGCCTAGTAAACATGAATGTGACCTATATCATCATTATTTTATTTTGCACTCCCTCTGGAGCATTAAGCCACCACTACAACTGGTCCCCCACAAGAAAGTTCTACCAAGCACACATATGCTTCTGCAGCGGTGGTTTCAGTGGCAATTAGTTTCACACAATGATATATAACCCATAAGATTAGTAATAATCTATGTTTGCACAAGAACCTGTATGACCTCAGTTTTAGAATCACCTGTCTCAAATTTCCTAGTAGTAAGACTTTCCCATAGCATCTATTCCTTCCACCTAGACAGTATTATTTTTGACTGAATATCCCCATTAGTGGAAACATCTTGAACAGATGGCACAGGACTCGAGGACCTGGCATAAATCTGCTGAACACCTAAGCTCCTTGAAGAGCTAAAGGGTTATGATAATGACCCCTAATGCAGACGAACTTGTTTGAATCTCACGAGAGAGATGACAACGGGGAGTTTCAAGCTGAACTTGTGGCAAATATGTTTCGTTTATAATTTGTCATCAAATCTGAGCATAGCAGAGGCATTTAGAAAAGTGCCTCAAAATATGGGATGAGAAATTATGGGAAAGTTTCAGATTTAAAAAAAAAAAAAATGGAAAGTTGAACTGAGGAAAAACTGTTTGACTGAACATATGGTATGGATGTTCAGAGTGAAAAGGATGACTGATGAAAGTGTGTGTGACAAGCTATATCTACAATCAAGAAAAGGCTGTCCAAGTCACCAATTTTGATACAGAATTCAGCCTGCCGCCACATACTGACACCACATAGCTGTACATGAGTTCATTCTTGTTCTTGTCTGCCCTACTTAAGTTTAAACAAATATCGCTGAATAAATTATACTTACTTTGGGGGAGCTGATGCTGGTTTCCCCTTTGAAGCGTTCAAGATCCTCTGTTCATCCTTTGATAAATGAAGCTCAACTGACTTTAGAGTTGATCTGGGATTACTGGCCAAATAACTTTTACACTGGTCCTATATAAAATATGGAAAATTGGTTGATTTGAGATTATTGGCCAAACAACATTTACACGGGTCCTATAAAAATTATTTTTTAAAAAAAAGAAAAGGAAGAAAAAAATCAAACATAAACTAGCCCAAAACATTGAAAGTTTGTGCTTAGGGATAATTTCATCATGTACAATAGTACTCTAGAGATCACCATTGCAAGAAAACAAAAGTGCTTTGCTGCAGGCTTCCTGGAAGTCAACCTTTTGTAGCTCCGTGCTCTAAAAGGAGCAAAACGGATATCCATCTAAAGATATACCTTGATACAATCATGTATGTTTTCAGTACCTAAAGTAAGTTCAGCCAATATGTAACTTTTACCTCTGCCGGACAATCTGCTTCCTGCAATTCCTATACAGACAGTGGTGGAAAATCAAACTAAACGACATGTCACCAGGTGTTAACTTTACTTCAAAGAAAAGTGTGTTCCTTTCTTATGGAGTTCATGATTAAAGTGAATTTTAGTAAGCTAGCTAGTGAGTTTTCATTGCAACACTGAACAAGTATCTTTAATCCTGGGGATACGCTGCTTTCCAATGAGAAAGGGTTAGTCCAGATACTTCCATAGCTTTAAAAAAAATAACCACCCCCCCCCCCCCCCCCCCCCCCCCCCCCACAAATCTACAATCATTATCTGCTGTGATTTACTGGTAGATCATGATCGGCTAGTTGCCAACACTGATCTAGATAGTACGCCCAAAGGTCAAGACATCTCACAGATATGAACATAATGGCTTGAGGGATGCAATCTAATACAATCTGGCAGGAAAAAAGGTAACCGACAGTACAGTTTTTAACATTGATTATATATATGGGAGCCGCGCTAGCGTAGTGGTTACAACACCGCTCTGGCGACCGGGTGATACAGGATCAAACCCGGGCGACGGCATTTGAGGATTTTTCGTCGACCGGGATTTGGACTGGATTAACTCGAGACCTGGCGAGGACATTTGAAGAAGTGTCGTCGACCAGGGACTGGCGGCTCCTGAGCCGACCCAGCTGCAATGGGTACCTCCGAAATCGGCGAGTATTTGCCTGAATGGCGAGGGACACCTGTCTCTGTACAAGAAATAAAGGGATACTCACGTAAAATCAATGTCAGGTTAGACATAAATAATAACCTGAGATTTCGTCTCGAGTATTAGCGGGCGAACGAAAAAAAAAAAAAAAAAAAAAAAAAAAAAAAAAAATTGATTATTACCTGATATGTCTGAAAAAGATTCACAGCCTTATTTATCCATTTTAGCTTTTTCCTGTCTGACAGTTTTTTATACTTGTCCGTGAGCTTTTTCACTGCTTCTGCATGGCTTAGCTGAAATGAGAATGCATTTACATTCATGCAGGCGGCCAGTATACTGTTGAGTAAATACATTAAAGGATATCACAGGAAGAGCAGTAACTTGGGATGACAGATTAGGGAAACAATGAAGTACAGGACGCTAGAAATAACACCAAAATGGATGATGATTTTTTTCATTACCATCATGGCAAGACTTAATGATACCATGCTGCCCCACAAATGCGAAGACTCGAATCTTCCCCCTTATATTAAAATAAACCAAATTACTTACATGCAATACAAAAGCATCTCCCTGGATCAAGTACATAATGTTTATGAAATACAAAATCAACACCAATGAAATACAGATACTCCTATAACAACAACATGACAGTCTAAACTGTCATGTGAATAAAATGTGAGTTTATGACTATATGAAGCTTGTCGTCCATTGTGACTTAGATGAGAGGTTGTGAATGAGGCTAGCAACTTCATCACTTAAAACTAATTGCCACAGAAACAAGTGCTACAAGAGCATGTGACTGTTTGGTGCAGGCTTCCTGCAAGAGGACCAGCTACAGTGTTAGCTCCATAAACAGTGACAACAAAAATGATCATGACATGAAGTAAGACATAAAAATGCCCTTTTTCTCAAATTTTGACTTGTCCTTTTAAATTTAGATAAAAACACAGACACATAAATGTAATTTTTTTGTATGTACTGTGTCCAGTTCAAACACATCAACAAGAGACATCAAGTGGCATTTCAATTAACATATACTGACATACGCAGAAAAATAGCAAAACTGGAAATCTGGCTTTTTATTTTTTAAATGTTATAAAAATTGTGAATTTTAGTTATTTTTAATTATTCTTATATCCAAATTTAAACACTGTAATAGCAGAAATCAAGTGACATATTTTAAAAACTGGCATAGAGATACGGGTATGGGACAACAAATATGTTTTTTGTTAAAAGTTATGTGTGTATAAAATAACATGAGAGAATATCACTCAAATTTCTAGCCAAACACAATACTTATGGAGGTGTTTCCTAAGTCACAGGAAAATAATGGGTACTTTATGTATATGTATCGACATGTTTGTATAGGATCACAGTAAAAGAATGGTTGATATTTGATATATGTTGCTGGTGTGAGTGACAGCACAAGTCTACAACTAAGACATGACTGTCAAAGTCACCAGTTTTAATGTAGCACTCATAAGATTAACCTGCCACATAATTATAGTGGCAGCTAACATTTATCTTTATCACAGTGCATATGACTGCTACAAGAAAGAAGTACATCATTCAGTTTACAACTTCTCACAATGTGATCTAAATTCTGATGGTGAAATCTAAAGATTTAAACAGGATTATTTTTCCCTGTACTGTTTGTATCTGCATACATTTATCTTAGGAGACGACACAGTCATTCTGTAAGCTACCACAGCTTCATATAAATTACCTCTGGTTTTTTACTTTTAATCTTTTCCAGTCTGGACTCTACAAACAGTTTTGATGGAATAGGAGGCTGGGGACGATTAGAAGGAGTTACCACAGAGGCCTGATACTCAGGGTGGTTCTGTCTGAAAACAAATAAAGTATCTGATCACGAGCATTTTTTAAATCTACCATTATTAATTAATCACAGATCAGCTAAAGATGACACACTTCCAGGGGATAGGTCATGGTTAATTTATCACAAATCAAGCTTGTCACTGTGTCACACAAAGGCATGATAGGTGTTACTTTGCAGGATCGCTAATTTTTTTCCCTGAGTAGTCCTGTTTACTGGAAGTTTTGAACAAGCACTTTTTTCAAAAATGATTAGTAACACATAAAAAAAGACACATGCATGAAAATTTCTGTAAAAAATACTATACAATGAATTTCAGGAATTTTTAACACTACAAAGAATATACTGCTGAGAGCTTAAAGACAATGATGTGGGAAGAAAACCATCTGAGTACTGTAGGCACTATCAAGTTTGTACAACACAATATCTAGGTCATACCATCTAATGAACTGCTGGTTTCTATGACACATGTATCATTACTCTTTAGCTCCTTATGAAACCTTGTCCTGTGCCGTCTGCTCAAGGTCTTTCCCTTTCATGGCTGTCTCCAGTTCTCTTCTACACACGCTTGTTGGCTACCCTCTTACTTCTCTTACACTGGGGATTTCAAAACAAAGACTGCCTTGCGATGCTATCAACTGAATTTTCTCAATGTGTCCTGCCCATCGTCAACATCCCCTCACCTCTTGTTCCACTGATATTTATCTGCCTCTTTCCATTAATTGACAGAAATGTAGATTTTCACATGGCCGCAAAGAGAAATTGACAACATTAATCAAGACTTCATAGTACGACAAACGGTATAAATGGACACCCCATCTACCAAATTATGGGGTCCTATACTGATAGCAATGTCAGGGACCCACTAGCGAACTGTTTTGTGTTATGCCATGTTAGTCAACAACATGAAAAAATATGCAGACCATGATTACAATGTCACCCACCATAACAAAAAACTTACAATGGAAAACCAGTATGTATGATGCTCACAATAAATTAAATATTATATGGCAGACCTAAATTTGATTTCAATTAAATATGTTCAGCCACATTAGCATATCTAAAAAAACCCAATGCAAGTCAGAGTAACTAGGCAAACACTTGGTTTTTCTTTTGTCGGCTCTCTAGCATTGTTTAGAGTCATAAATATTTTTCTGGCATTTAATTTCACGAAGTGTGATTTTTTAAAATTTATTGTTCTAACTATTTCTTAAGAACATATTCATGGATTAAAAATATTAGTCACTTGCTCTACATCAAATAACTGCACAATCAAGGTAGACAGAAGAAAACCACAGTACAGGTGTGCAACCTTTTATCCTGGAGCCTCCCTGGTCACTCAAATACACAAAGTAAATGACAGAGCAGACAGATTAGCAAAGAAAGGAACAAGATAAGAACAACCACCCATAGCAACAACTCTCCAAACAGCCAAATCACTCACACGAACAACAAACAAACTTGGCTGAACAGATGGGCCATGGGAAACGTCAGGAGAGAGGATTACAGACATATGGCCGGTTCTGATCCTAATGACACCACTGGCCATCTCACAAGGAGGGATCAGATCACCATTTTTCGGCTCAGATCACAACATATACCACTCAACAGTCACTTGAATAGAATCCAACCACAACACTCTCCAGAGTGCCAGCTGTGTAACTACCCCTACGAAACTGTTGACCAACATCTCTGAGTGCCCTGCACTCGATGATGTTAGGAAAATACTCCTTACTCCCAGGCCAGATAAATGGAACACCTTGTAAGGAGAAACAAAACAACTTGCGAAAACATGCAGATTTCACTACATGGCATTGGGCCAAAGGGCGAGAGCCCAAGTGCCGCTGGATTAATAACAACATCCTGGAGCATCACTTGAGAGCAACAGAATCCAAGCAGCCATGAGGACTTTTTTTTTCACAATGAGCTCAACGCTATTCCTGCAAGAACCAATACAAAGCTCCACCTCCCATGAGTGTGTTTCTTTTCTTTTTTTTTTGCAACAGCATGCAGATGATAGCTCTCATTTCTTTCAAGTTAGTGGGGAAGGACACAGTCATGGAAGAGATGGACTTATTTTGAAGCTTCAAACATGTCCCTGCTTTAGTTCTATTTGTGTATACTTAAACATATTTTTTAATTTGAAGTTCCAATTTTATGACATGGCTTACAATATGAAGTTCACACACCCACCCCTTCCATTGGTATGTAACTTCTTTAATTCACAGGGTCACCCGCTATAACTTCTAGTAGCCAGCTTGGGTGCACAAAGGAAACATGAAACAGAATGTACATTCGCATCGGGTTTGACTTATATTAGATGGATCTCAGAAGTGACGTAAAATTCTTTCATCTATTAGCCGATCCAATCCACGCATACTTGTCAAAAAGAGATGAAAGTTTATTTACATTCAAGATTTTAATCCCTGCCTTCGTTTACTGGGTTCTGCTCAAGATAATAAAAGCAGATCTTGTAAAAACTGGTGACAAATTGAACAGGAGCACCATACATTTACATTCATTAAAATTTGTGATACATAAGTAACTAAACCCAATTATGGTTGGCAACAAAAGCATTTACAAAGCTCAGAGTCTGAAGGAAAAATGCAACAATATTCACCTGACAATTTACATCAACTTTATTAACTAACATAGTTTTATTCCATTTATGTGTACGGTTCAAAAAGGGTTTGACTGGTATTTTCACCGCACGTTTAAGAATAAACCAAACGTAATGATGTTAACCACCCTGTAATTTACAGATGGTCATCAGGCATCTGTTTGTTTTTTTCAAGGACTGACATTGGCCAAATAAAAATAACCAGCACAGTGCAAAGTCCTGTTCCAAACCTTTTGATAATTCGCCTTTAGAAGTGCAGTTCACTGTAAATAAAATATACATGCCGATAATTAACTGTCACACCTAGGGGACTTTCTTAGGGCAGATCCCTTCAGCTCATGTGATTTTCTTTCATCTTGAAGAATGTCAGTGGCTGTCCCCAAAAAGAGATGCCTTCAGTCAGAAAAGGTGGGCCATAAGAACCACTAACCTTTTGATCACTGGCCCAGCAGGGCTTTCTACGAGGCCTATGGCATGTTACTCTGCAGTGTTACCAAAATATAAAGTACATGGACTGTACTAGTTCTGAAATTTAAAAAATTCCCAATTCCAAAACACATCTGGTCCCAAGGGCTTCAGATAAAAGGTTGCGGACCTGTGTATGTACAACTACCCTGCTGAAGAACTCAATACTCAAAGATGAGATCAGGACAAACAAAACAGTGTTTTACCTAAACATTTCAAACTCCTCTTCATACTTCTTCTTTAGCCTCATATATTTTTTCTTGTATGCCTCCTGAAACATAAAATAAGAGCACTTTTATGTATAATTTGAAAAACACTATCAGCTGAACACTAACGGCTGCTTATATAAACTAACTGATTTCATATGCCCTGGTTACATCAAATCAGCATCAATTTACAATGGTACTGGTGGTTTACATGAAAATAATATGTAAAAGACACAATTTGGTAGTCTTATATGCAAATACTCGAGTCAGACAATTTGTGTAAAAAATGTTAACATACCTGAAGTTAAATTAACCTAATGTATAAAGTTAGCCATAATTTACATGAACTTTTTTTTATGTACCAGTACACTGCCACTTTACATGGAAATATCTACTATGACCACCCGTGTGTTACCGGGGCCCGAAAGGGGAGCAAAGAATAGTAACACTGTCCCCTGCCAAGCATGTCGTAGAAAGCGACTAAGGAGGTTGGGCATGGGGCCGGTTACCCCATCCTGTAAAAAATTTAAACCACAAAAAACTTCAACAAATATGGACAAGTCAAATAAAGAAAATGAAACACAGCCATCCAAGACAGGGGAAGGTCCTCTCGTGGGGAGGCGTATGATGCAACACAGAGAAAGCCGAAAGGAGTCTGTGTTGCTGACTAACCTTCTTTCTTCTAGGAGAACTTCCAGATTTGGCACCTGGAATGTTCGGACATTAAAAGAACAAGGGAAAGTGGCGCAAGTAGCAGCAGAAATGAGGGAATACAAAATCGAGGTTCTGGGAATGTGTGAAACAAAGTGGAAGGGGGTAGACAGGAAGAAACTCATCACAGGTGAATTGGTGCGGTCCTCAGGACATGAAGACGAAAGTTCACACCACAGTGAAGGGGTAGCTCTTATGGTATCTAAAGAAGCACAGAAAGCACTCATTGAATGGGAAGCTGTTGGACCCAGAATAATAACAGCTACTTTCAAAACAGCTAAAAAGAAAATTCATGTAAATGTCATCCAATGTTATGCACCAACTAATGACAAAGAAGAGTCTGTGAAAGAAGTATTTTATACTAAACTACAGGAAATTATGGATAAAGTAAAAAGAAGAGACATCACAATTTTGATGGGTGACATGAATGCAAAGATAGGTACAGTCAACACCGGATTTGAAGAAGTCATGGGAAAACATGGGCTAGGAGTAATGAATGAAAATGGAGAACTATTCGCAAACTTCTGTGCTTCAAATCAACTGGCTATAGGAGGAAGCATGTTTCCACATAAGAGAATACACAAGGCAACATGGATATCACCAGACCATAGAACAGAAAATCAGATTGATCATATATGCATAAACAAGAAGTTTAGATCATCATTGCAGGATGTAAAGGTATATAGAGGAGCAGATGTGGCATCAGATCACCATCTTCTGATAGCCAAAGTAAAAATGAAACTCAAGAGATATGCAACAATGCAAAATTATAGACAACAGTATAATGTAGGACAGCTAAGAAATCAAGAAACAAGAGACAAATTTGCGGTCACAGTATCCAACAAATTCCAAGTGCTCCAACAGCTGGAAGATGTAGAGAATACAGAAGACTATTGGCAGCAGGTCAAAACTGTATGGAAGGAGACATGTGAAGAAATACTGGGGAAAAGGGAAAGACAACAAAAAGCATGGATAACAACAGAAACCATCAATAAGATAAAAGACAGAAAAAACAAGAAAGCAGAGTTAAACACAAGCAAAACCAGAAGTTCCAAAGCCAAGGCTCAAGAAGTGTACACAGAAGCAAACAAAGAAGTAAAAAGAAGTATCAAAAGAGACAAGAGGAAGTATATTGAGGAGTTGGCAAGAGAGGCAGAAGATGCTGCAGCCAAAGGAAATATGAGAGAACTGTATAGCAGCACAAAGAAGCTAACAGGGAAATACAAGCAAACAAGTTGCCTCATAAAAGACAAGAATGGGGAATCTGCTTAGCAATATACAAGAGCAAATGGAGAGGTGGACGGAGTATTTTGGGGACCTTCTCAATAGACCAGCTCCACAAAACCCGCCGGACATCCAGCCAGCAGAAGAAGAGCTACAAATTAACGGTGAAAGACCAACGAGGGAAGAAATAAAGAAAGCCATAAAGCTTCTAAGAGATGGAAAAGCGTCTGGACCTGATGGCATTCCAGCAGAGGCCATCAAAGCAGATATCGACACGGCTACAGAGATGTTATATAAATTACTTGGTAAAGTCTGGGAAAAGGAAGAGATACCAGCAGAATGGAAGGAAGGATATCTGGTTAAGTTGCCTAAGAAGGGAAATTTACAAGAGTGCACAAATTATAGAGGAATAATGTTACTATCAGTGCCAGGAAAAGTATTAAACAGGATTATCCTTGAGAGATTAAAAGAGTCCATAGACAAGAAACTGAGAGATGAACAAGCAGGTTTTCGACAAAACAGATCATGTACAGACCAGATAGCCACTTTGAGAATAATAGTTGAACAAAGTCTGGAATGGAATTCACCACTATACATCGGATTTGTGGACTACGAAAAGGCATTTGACAGTGTAGACAGAGAATCACTTTGGAAATTGTTGAGGCATTATGGAGTTCCCCTGAAGATCATTAATTTAATAAAGAAAACATATGAAGACATGACATGCAGAGTTCTTCACGAAGGACAGCTTACAGAACCGTTTGGGATAAGAACAGGAGTGCGACAGGGATGCCTCTTGTCTCCATTTCTTTTCTTGCTGGCAATAGATTGGGTTATGAGATCATCGGCAACACACAACAGAAATGGAATCCAGTGGACTCTGACTAAGCAGTTGAATGATCTGGATTTTGCTGATGACTTGGCTCTTCTGTCCCATAGCCGTAATCAGATGCAGGACAAATTGAAAACACTCGATGAGAGGTCACAGCAATTGGGTCTGAAAATACACAGGGAAAAGACAAAAATAATGCGAATAAATGCAGGAAATGATAACAGGGTTGAACTTGAAGAAACACCAATACAAGATGTAGAATCATACACATATCTTGGCAGTAATATAGACAAAGTTGGAGGGACAGACAGCGATATCAAAATAAGAATACAAAAGGCAAGAGGAGCTTTCACTGCATTGGGAAATATATGGAGATCAAGAGAAATAGGATCCAACACGAAAATAAGAATCTTCAACTCAAATGTGAAGTCAGTCCTATTGTATGGCTCAGAGACATGGAGAACAACAAAGACAACAACCAAAAAGCTACAGACTTTCATAAATGGGTGCTTGTGTAGAATAGAGGGATTAAAATGGTATGACAAGGTTACCAACGTGGAACTGATGACAAGAACTAGACAAGTGCCAGTGGAACAAGAAATGAGAAGAAGACGATGGCGATGGATAGGACACACACTGAGAAACCTGTTGATAGCATTACAAGGCAGTCCTTGTTCTGGAACCCCCAGGGCAAGAGAGGCAGAGGAAGACCAAGAAGTACATGGAGAAGAGAGTTGGAAACAGAGGTGAACATGATGAGGAGAACATGGAAAGAACTTGAGATGATGGCACGTGACAGGAGGACTTGGCATGTGTTTGTTGAAGGCCTATGCTCCTTTGGGAGTGGAGGGTTATGAATGAATGAATGAATCTACTATGACACTAGCTCTTAAACAATATCAATTTCTTATCTGTTCTTCCTTCTTTCATCCTTACAACAACAAAAAAAAGGATAAAAAAAGCAAATGTCTACCACTGCAGTGGGCCCCCTTAGAGGAAGCGGTTGCAGGAACCAACAGACTTCACTTGTTCCTGCAGTGGTTTTTTCTGTAGAATTTTTATTTACGACCAGATAGCCAGCCCCATGCACAACCGCAGGGTTGTCACCTCTTATGACATATATTGGGGGGGGGGGGAAGGGGGGGGGGGGTGGGGGGGGGGGGGGGTGGGGGGGGGGGCGGGGGGGGGGGGGGGGGGGGGGGGAGGGGGCGGGGGCGGGGGGCGCGGCGGCGGCGGGCGCGCGACACGCGGTTCAATTCTTTGTCACCTCACAAACTTCCTAAAACTACAAAGGTTATAGATGTGGCAAGAAGACACAGTAAGATCCAATTCAACGCGAGATAAAAAAGATATCTGATAAATGCAGGATTGCAATACAGCAGGGTAATGAGCTGCCAATGTTTTCACAGCCTTTGTATTCAGAGTATGATTTACTGGGCGGGAGAAACCAAAGTGGTAATCGTGTTTGTATCCAAATATGAATTATAAAATGTTGTGTAATAATGATGTTTTACTGTAGATTATCTAATCTACTGTGATCTTTTTAAGTATATTCTGAAACAATATCTTGTCAATGGCAGTTAATCTGCAATTTATTCAGTTAATGACAAAATTATACAGGAAATGTTTCTTCTTCTTCTTCGTACACTCTCAGTCAGACGTCAACTTGAATATGTTTAATGAAAGCAGTGGTCAGCTTGAGACTATTTCTATCTCCATAGAGCTTTTCCAGGAATGGTACTGGTGACGGCCATATGTGCTTTCTCTGTTTCTCATATGATGGGCACCTTTGAAATAGATGTTCAGCAGTCATTTTATCAGTGCCATGGTTACACTCATCTGTAGTTCCTATCTTTAGCTTGTAGAATAGATAGTATCCCAATCTGTTGTGGCCTGTGTGGAGCCTGAAGATCACCACCTGTTACACTCTGCTGAGATGATAAAATGCAGCATCTTTGCCTCTTTGAAAGTTATACTTGTATCAGGTTGAGGTATCCTTCCACCTCCCTTTGCAAATCTGTCAGCCTCTTCATTGCTAGGGATGCTGCAATGAGATGGGATCCTCTGTACAACTCTTTTCAGTCGCTGACCCAGTTTATGGAGTATTACTCTTAAATCATCCAGATCTGCATTATTCTGGCTATTTAGCGTTGCAATTACTGAAAGTGCATCTGCAAAGAAAGCAGCTTGTCTCTTTGTGCTTTCCTGACATTAGGACCTCTGTTGCAGTTTTCAAGTAAATGTTTAAAGAGATACTTCTGTTTACAGATTATTCATGTTGATGGGGCAAAGACACGAATCATAATAACCTACTTTACATGCTGATGTCATTTCCCACCCCCCACCCCCCCCCCCCCCCCCCACAGCACAAATGTTACAATGCAATGACAGTGTTTTGTTTGCTTTACCTCAGTAAATATTCTCCTGCACTTGAAGCTGTGACAAGACAAAGACTGAAGATACCAGGATGCAAAATATGCCTTTTCTATTTACAATGCTTCACATTCTTCCTCCTTCCTTTTTTAGCCCATTATGGAGCATGGGGACCACCCTACAGTAGCCTCCATGCAAGAAGCCAGCACCAAAGTATGTACGTGTTCGTGCACTGACAATTTCTGTAGCAGTTTTACACAGGGGTTTTCCAGTCCTATGCATAACCTTACTTTAGTCACCCCTTACGACGTGCCTGTAGAAGTACTGCCCTATGCTTATCAGAGACCATTGGGAAACTCATTGGGCCTGAAGAGAGCTAATTCTGATAGTCACATCTGGTTTACTATGCAAAACACACACTGGAGAAGATGCAACGGATCAAAATATTCCCTCCTATCCTTTTTTCATCAGTTTAGGCTCTCTCTCTGTCTTCTTTATCCCTCTGAGTGACTTCAATTCGACGTCCTACATAGTAGATTTATGTGGGGGGTGGGGGGGTGGGGGGGGGTGGGGTGGAGGGGGGGGGTGTGGGGGTGGGGGTGGGGTGGGGTGGTTTTTTGGTTTTTTTTTGGTCTCAGCTCGGGGAGCCTATTGAAGCCATCAGGAAAGATAAGGCACACGATTTTTCAACCCGCATCTCCCCCTCATACTCATTACCGGGCGGGGTTTGATGCTCTTACGAAAAAAGTTTTAATAGTCTGTCATGCGGCACCCTGAGATAGCCGCAAATAAATCTCGCCACCCAAACTCCTCTAATTGATCCATGATCTTCCCAGCTCTGTTATGTTCACTTTTCCCTGCTGTCCGGAAATTTGGTCACTCATGGATCGCCTGTGATCGGTCATGGGGTGATCCCTAGGCACCCAGGCGCGGGGCCTCGGAGTCCACGCAATGGATGAGACAATACCAATCGAGATAGGGAGTTGAAGCCCCAATACCCACCGATAATCTGCACATAGAGCAGTGCTACATTAATTAAACTTTTTTTATTAAAGAACATGAATTATACAGGGTGCCCTGGGCGACAATCATATAGTAACCCTGACAACGGGAGAGCCTAGAAAGCAGAAGGACAAAAAAAGTCCCAGGACAATATTATTGGCTAGTTGACTAAAAACTGGGGCGCCGGCGGTTGGTAACCCTACATCCCACCCAACCCTCCCAGTTACCCAACCAACTTGCCCACCACCCATCCCGCCCCGGTGGCGGAGCTTGTGTTGTCTGGGACGCAGTGAGGTTTGGGATATGTTATATACTGGTGTCCCGCACCAACGAAGACCGCCAACCCTACACGGAATGGGATAATACCAAAAGCACATTCTAATTTTTAGTCAAAGGTGAGACTAATTATTACAGCCAGGGCATACCCCAGGCCTCGAACTGAACAAATCTTATTAGTTCTCATAGAAGTACATCATAAACACAACATCTTTCAACGCAATGTTCCATCCACCCCCCATATTTCCACCACCCCCAATGCTGTCCCCAGACCCGACAATCATTTCACCCATATCCCCCAATTATCAAGCTCATCACCACATAAGCATCCAAAACCCACCCTTACGTCCCTCTTCGTCGTCTCCCTACTGTACTTCTCCTTCGACGCATTACATCACTGAGGTATAGTATCTAACTGAATTCCAAGTCAACGTACTCCGGGGAACCTGTAGATCTCCCCCCCAAGATCTTGACCCCGTGTATATCCTAAGCTCACATGTAAAAAACCCACAGCAGTAGAAAATCTTTCCTCTACTTGACTCCCCAGCCTTCTGTGTGCTGTAGTGCCTGCGAACAGACTGGTCCCTCGCATACCCCCCTATACCCTCCAACCACTGCATCTGGTCCCCACCCACAAAAGCCCGTTCCATATATCAACCATGCCCATACCCGTCCTCCCTCTCCAATGGTAAACACGCCCATTGCTCGCCAGAGTTTCATTTTGTGTTACACATTAGCAGAGATCCGTGCCTTTAGTTGAACTCCGTTTCGTACTGCAGCTGCTCCCGTGATCTAGGTAGTCCATGTTGTCGAAAGAAGACGAGTCCATAAAAACGAAGTGCCAAACAAAATGTTGTGCCTTTTCTCTCGAAGAAGCAAGAATATTATCAAATAATTTTCAAAAGCCCGCCCTACACACTTAAAACAACATCTACACACCCCACCCCCATACTCCTCCACCCTCCAAACCAACACTTTTTAAAGAACCCAATCTCGCAACCAACCCTTCCTGATTCCCCCTCTTCTCCCCATAACCCAGAATCATTTTAGTCGTTCCTATCCTTCTGAAACAAATAGTGGTATATTCTTTTTCACACCTAATATGCTGAAAGAGTCAAGCATTGTTGATGACAATTTTGAGGCACGATGTGCCCAACTTGGACCTCCCGTGTTGTTTCTCTTCCAATCAATAATCCTACCAAATGATTTCTCCAATATTTTACGCCAAAAACTCTATTCCTATCCCCATGCTCCAATTATAAATGACGTCATTTCTTTTTGCCCCTTACCCAAACTCACGACCACACAAAAATAAATCCTCCTATTACCCTTATCCCGAATCTTTGAGGGTACTTGCATCCATCCGCCCCACTGCAGAATCAAATACAATTGCCAACCAGTTAATTAATGTTCGGTGACGGGGAATGCTTGAATACTATTGTCAAGATTATTTTTTTATATGGTGTCTGTTAATCTTAATTTATGTGTCACACACATGTTTTCTGATGCAGTGAGCAGGAGTTAATCTTGTATTAAGAAGCAATGCACGAGAGGGAGTGATCCGCTCCCCCAATATTTCCCCTGGCCACTTACATTATAAAAATACTCCCACTTAGACCAGATCCATTAAACCCTTAGTTTTACGCGCCCACGGAGGTCGATCCCCCCCCCCCGTCCCCTCTCCCACCTCTCCACCCACCGCTCCCCCTACGTTGTGCTGCACTCCGCATCCCCCCCTCATCCATCCCTATCGCTCACATCTCATAGCCCCAACACCCCTGCTTCCAGCCACCCAGATCCCTAGTGCCTATTTAACCCCATCGATAGTACGTATGCCCAGAGTGTTTTCCTTACCCATTCCCATCCTTTGCTTCTGCCCCATCTATACACTACGTTCCTACGGTCGCTATACCCATTCCCCCAACCTGTTACCCAAAAAAAATTCCCACGATGTTGGTACTGCTTCGCCTGACCCCCACCCAACTCTCGCCCCTGCCCTTATCACACGACTCCCCCACACATCTCCCCCCGACCCCATAGTACCTGCGACCGTCTTGCAAGCCAACTATTTCCCCGTATTCATTTACCAAACCACGAATTGCCGTTCTCTTTGCTGCCAGAGTAATCTGGGCCCCAAGCAGGAAAACTAAGGTGCCCCCACCCCACCCCTACGCGTCACACACCATCCGCCTTCCACACCCCATTATTCCCGATCATCCTCCTTCCCGCCTGAACACAATCACGACATCCAAAACAGTGGTGTAGTGGGTCTGCCCAATGTGTGTTTAGCCGGCAGTAACTACGCGCCGCCACTTGATAGCATCTATTGTCACTTATTTGGTGCTCAGGTGATATTGTCAATGCTGGATCTTGACAGTCTGGAAAATTACTATACCCGATGTCATTGGATGCCCCAAAACGGCGGGGGGCGCTTGCAGTATGGTTTAAGCATTGGTCCAGCCCCCCCCCACCTTCATTTTGCCGCGTCGGTGCGTGTGTGACTCGCTCTATTAATCTATATGTCCGGATTCCTTTTATTTCCAACCAATCTCTAGGAGGTTCTATTGTTTAACTATTTTCGCCTATAAGGAGGAGTCGCTTTTGGGTTTCAAAAAATATTATCTGGTCTTGTTTCAGGGGCGTGAGCAACAAACTGCTCCGTGGGTCGACCGGGGTCCCTAGTCTTGCCCCCCCAATCGACACCCGCTGTTGTTGGCTCAGTGACAACACAGTTCGCTTTAACCTAAGGGGGTATTGTGCGTTTTCCGGGGTTGGGTCTATGTATGTGCCTGACCTACGGGACGAACTCCTCTCGTGTGCCGACTTACAAGTGCACGCACGACGGCCATAGGTGTTACTGTCCCAAGAAATCCCAAAAAGTGCCATCAATTGGCGAGGTGGAAAACGGGTTAACCAATTACCTGTTACAAACTGAATGCAGAAGAAGAAAAGCACACAGAGAATGGCATTGGGGACAGCGTAATAGTAGGATAGAGACAAAGAAAGAACTTTAATAAAAGAAACACAACTAGAGGACTTGGTGTATTCTGACTGAAGTCTTATGCTGCATTTGAAACTTCAAGATAATGAATGAATGAAGTCTGGAATCAAATTCACCACTTTACATTAGATTTATGGACTATGAACAGTGTAGCCAGAGAATCACTTTAGAAACTGATGAGGCATTATGGAGTTCCCCCCTGAAGATAAGTTATTTAAAAAAGAAAACATGAAGACATGATATGCAGAGTTCTTCCTCAAGAACAACTTACAGAACCATCTGGGATAAGAACTGGAGTGCGACAGGGGTGCCTCTTGTCATAATTTATTTTTTGGCTACAGACTAGGTTATGAAAATATTGACTTCAACCAACAGAAATGGAATCCAATGGACTAACAGCTTGATGGCCTAGATTTTGCCAACAACTTGGCTCTTATACTCCATAACCGTAAACAGACAAAATACTTGATTAGAGGTCACAGAAGGTAGGTTTGAGATTACACAGGAAGAAGACTAATGATGACAACAAATGCAGGAAATTATAACAAGATTGTGCTCAAGAAACACCACTACAGGATGTAGAATCATACATGCACCTTGACAGCAATATAAACACAGTTGGAGGGACAGACAATGATTTCAAAACAAGAATACAAAAGGCTACAGGAGCTTTCAATGCATTATGAAACATATGAAGATCAAAAAGAAATAAAAATCCAACAAAAAAATCAGAATCTTCCAATTCAAATGTCAAGTCAGTCATGCTGTATGGCTCTGAAACATTGAGAACAAAAGCAACAACAAAAAGCTAGACTTCATAAATGAAGCTGCTGGTGATGGATAGGACACACACTGAGGAAGGCTGCCAATAGCATTACAAGGCAGTCCTTGTTCTGGAATCCCCAAGGTAAGAGGCTAGAGGGAGTGTTAAGGATAGATCTGGAGATAAAATAATGTAGCATGTTACTACACACTAGCACATGCCCATTTTATTTGAGGAATTGTGTTCGCCTGTAGTCAAACTACTTTTTGCACGAAGCGTTCACCTGTGGTGAGCGACAGTCAACTAGTGACGTTTTTTTTGTCACATGTCGTGGGGTCAGTGTGTTGTTTATTTGGGCCGTTCGTATTCGTTCACTGGTTTGAAGTGGACGTGATTTCTTCTAAGCTCCAGGATTTATGGAGAGTGTGCTTTTTTCTAACTGGGACATTAAATGTATTTTTCAAAGGCCGCCACCTTGTTAAGAATGTTCTAGATGGGGAAGAAACTTATTGAGAAGTCTTGCACAACCCCCTTTTGATATTTTTCGTAAGGAGTATCTCAAAGATATTGAGGTAACTGAGTTTAGGTCGCCATCATCAGTTTGTTCCGCCACATTACTTGGGTACCGGGAATATTGCCCTACCTATTAGTACCAAGCCAGGATTGATAACAGATTTAAGGATATCTCTCAAATATATTTACTTTTACTATTAACAATGGAGATGAAGAAAAGCCTATTGATTGAGGCTCGTTATTGACTGACGTAACTGCTAATCGCATTTACATGTTTTTTCCCCTGCCATATACTATGCCATGTATATATATCTTGATGGATGCCTCCTTGTGATGAACGTACAATAAATGTCAACCATGTTTTCCCATGGACCTGTTCACCTGCCGGCTTGTGTTGTATATGCTGACATAGTGTCCTGTATGAAAGCCTGCAATCATTCGCGTATCCTGCATGATCCTCTATATTTATTCCAGCGTAACAGGGAGACCAAAGAACACATGGAGAAGAGAACTGCAGATAGACATGAAGTGTATGAAGATGTGGAAAGACCTAGAGCTGATGAATCAGGACAGGAAGACTTGGTGTAAGTTTGTTGAAAGCCTATGCTCCTTGTGAAGTTAAAGGGAGATGACAATGAATGAATGAATCAGAAGTCCTTGAAAGTGTCCATAAAGATGACCAACAAATGCTAAGTAGATGAAATTCCTGATTCTACACCAATCTGGGTCACCTGATGTTGAGTAAGAACACTAGAATTGTATGTACAACCAGATGGATTTGAACACTTTTTTTTTTCCTTCTCCAAAACTTCTATGCCACACCACTCTCACTCAGATCTCAAATTCTTCATTGCAGAAGCATACACTTCTTCACTATTTTATGTTCCTCAAGTCACTGTTCCTAGTTCTCTTAGACTGACTCCTCCGGTTACCCATGTATTTCCTTATCAAGTGCCATAAGGTAAAGGATCCCGTTACACGCCCATTGGGCATATTGGGGATATGGTGTTAGGCCCATATTTTCTTGACCATCGGCACACTAGGGGTGATGTGGTCAGCATCACGCTGGCCGCCTTAACCTTCCCAGAAGTTGCTCTGGCACCCAGTTGGGGCTGGGTCGACCCCAGGAGCCGTTTGCGGCCTAAAAAAATCCCACCTCATTTGGGGATCGAACCATCCCGGGCATAAAAGCTTCACCTATTTATAGATTCTGGTTATTTAGGTGCCAGAAACTCGATCTTACTTCTTCTCCAATTAGTTGAAAAATGAGCCTGACATGAACTCACGCCTTGGGAACATTTAAATTTAGCCGAGAGCATATACCACAACAATATCTGCATACATAAATCTATCTGCGTACATACCTCATTTTGAGATTTTTTGGGTTCATCTGCTACAAATGTAAAAGCATCAGAGATGATTTCTTGCATTGTCCTGAACCTTCTCACCTGAAACATATAATAAAATTAAAGTCAAAGGCAAAACACCAACATAATATTAAAATGAAAATGTGTTAAAAACTACAAAAGAGAGGACTGTTTGGTTCTTATAGATTTATCAAATGGAGATTACTGAGGTAAGCAACATAATTTCTTGCACGGTCAAGTACTTTACTCAACTAACACACAAATAGCATCAAAGACAAATTAGGTGTCGGGTTGAGTGATCAGAACTTGAAATCAACCACTAATAGTGTTACTGTTATAGTAAGCTGCATAAGACTGGAACACCCACTGGTCCTAACTGGGATGCCCTGGGTGGCAAAGAATTATATTCAAGTAGGAGAGGATTTACTCTGATCGGTACATTGGAGTATGTGAGTGTGTGTTTGGTAGCAAGCAGGAAATTAAAACAACCATGAGCCATCTAGGGAGCTCTCATAATGAAGAATGACCAATATTACAGATGGCACTCCTTAGCCTCATTGATTCCAAAGTAAAGGCTGCTGATTATATGTCAACACAACATCCCTTATGTGGGCCAAAACACCTTCTGAATTTCTGTTGTGGTGGTTTCTGCAGCAATTTGTTTCACATGATGGAACTGCCAACCCTAAGTACAATGTCTTACACGGTGGCATAAAAGCTGCCTGCCTATTCTAATGGATACTCAGAAACCTGAGCAACCTTTGTATCATCACACTATAACCATTAGATGTGGTTTATTTTCAGCTACTTCAATCCTTAGTCACATCAGTGACAACATATGTGGCATGGTGTCACCTTAATCTACATGAATCCTTAATTAATTTAGCCATAACATGTGATACTACCTTCTACTACTTCAATCCTTAGTCACCACCATTACAACATACATGATACCATTATCAGCAACTTCAAACCTTATCTACTACTTCTACTTAGTCGTTCCTTTTCTACCCTGGGGAGTAGAGGTTTGCCAGAGAGAGCGTCATACTATCCTATCAGTTGCCTTCCTCCTGACCTGGTTTCAATCTAATCTGCAGTCCTTCAGAGATTATCTCGTGTTGTCCTCCCAGCAAACTCAGGGTCATCCTGTAGGTCTGGATCCCTGGCTCTTAGTTTCCCATTTTAGTTGTGGTAGCCAATCTTCTCCAATTATGCAGACATGACCAAGCCATTATAATTTGGACTGTTCTACTCGAGTCTGCAGGGGCTGGGTTTTGAGGCCATGCCAAATCATCTGGTTGTGGACCATGTCTCTTCTTGTTACCTCAACCACCTTCAGCAGATACCTCTAATGCTATCAACAGATTCTAGTTCTGCACCTTATGTTAAAGTTCATTCTTCTTTATGCTCATTATGTCTGGCTTCCATTTATGTGTGGTTTTGATTCTCCTTCTTATTTTATTACCGAGTTTTTACAGAACAAAGACTGCCCTGTAACATTATTAGCTGGTGTTTCCTCAATGTGATCAATATTCAGTGCAAACATCAGTTCCTGACATCTTGTCCACTGATATTTGAGTCTGTTAATCATTTTCACTTTGGTGATCCTGTTATATCATTTTAATCCAATTTTGCGCAAGGAAAAATTTATGAAAGTCTAACTTCTTTACTGTCAATTTTGTTTTCTCTCCAGTTTCTGATTCACGCAGCAGGACTGCCTTGTAATCTGAGCGGAAAACTGTTTGGTTCAGTTTCATTTTATTTCTATAACTTTTGCAAAGCAATGAAACTTCACAGTCACTTCTGCATCCTTATTTTAATATTATTGCTCCTCCAGGTGTGTCCATGCTACTGTCCAGATACATAACAGTCCACATCTTGTTGGGTAACTGCAGCATTTATTCTGAAGGCCTTTATATTTTCTAAGTGGATTTTCAAACACTTTTTCATGACTTCTCATCCAGTTTTATGATTCTGACTTGCATCTGGTTTATGGTTATGGAACAGAAGAGCAAAGTCATAGGCAAAGTTTAGACTGACAAACCATTATGTCTGGGTTTACCGATTTCTGTTCTGGTGGCTGATGTTTTCATGGTTCAATCTAAAGCCAGTATGACCAGAAGTGCTAGCAATACACATCCCAGCCACACTCCAGTTTTATCCCAAAGATCTCTGTGAGCTTTTTGTCATAAAGAATTCAGCATTGAAGCTTTCCAGCAGTCTGACGATTCTTGAAAGGGTTAAAGAAGACACGACAAGACTGAACGGATGGCTGAGGATAGGAAGGCTTGGATCGTTTTTGATGAGGGTCTATGCTTCTTAATTAGCTGAAGGATATCAATGAATCATATCAGTGAGACCAACTGAACTACTTAAAAATGTCTATTACAAATTGTTCTGTTGCTTGATCATTATACTTTAAATTTAAATAACACTTCTCAAGAAATCAACCAGAATAGTGATTAATTCAGCTAAAAAGTCAGTAAGCATAAAGAACTGCCTTAACTTGAACTACAGAAAGGGTCCCAAAGATGCAGCAATAGAGAATGCAGTCAGCGACCCATAACTTGTCTGCTTGCATCAGGGTCAGTGAACCAGAGCTGACCAAGACCCTACTCCACCTCCAAGTGGTGGTCCTGGAAACAGGCTGCATCACTGCAGTCTGGCTGAGTGAGTAGGGATCGAAGAGGGAAGGCTAACCCGGTCCCAAAAAATGCTGTGTGGAAGTCGGATGTGTCAGCTGAAAGGTGCAAATATCGCAGCTTTGCTGTAAATGGGCACAACGCAACCAGGACGAACGAGGAAGAAGAACTACTACAGAAAGTGACAACTTCTAGAACATTTTGACGAGTGTTCTGCCAGTTGTCAGCACAGGTATTGCCTTTCCATTTCAGCCCTTTTCCAGTAACCTTACATACCAAATCAGAAATCTGGGAGTGCCAGGGGTGCATGGAAATTAATCCAGTACTGATGAGCCCTCACTTCAAATAAACCCCTTATGATCCCTCACACACCCCAGGGTTATGCAGAACACTGATTCAGAATCACTGTGTCTAATCGATCAGAAGGAAAATATATTTCCAACAAAATATCTCCAGATTTCCTATTTTCTAGGTGCATATCTGTGATCTCTTATACAGAATATGAAAGAACATAATATAACACAAATATGTAACCAACTAATCCTACTGACAGAAAAACATAGTTCCTAACAAACAAATAAAACACCAGTACTTACTTTGCTTATCAACTTCTGATACATGGCCTTGCATTCTTCTGCAGACTTTCCATCCAGCTTTATATCTTCCCATTTTATGGACGCTTCCATAGATTTGTAGGACCTTTTATTGCTGCTTCCTCCAGCCTCCAGAATACTGCTTAGTAATTTATTCTTATCCTCTATGCTCCAATCTGAAACATCTGATAAATGTACCGCGACTTGAACAATTTTTAAAAATCTGCAAAAGGACCTCAAACTTTAGTCGTCTTCAATACCAATATAAATTTAATCACACATTTACCAGAATGTTTTTAGTTATTTTAAATCACAATAAACATATGATACATGTAATAAATCTTGTATTCTTTTTAAAGTGTCATGACCATCCTCCCTTTTCATTCTCCACAGAACCAAGGGCTTAAACTGTTATTAACTTCAGAATTATATTTTGAGTAATTTTCAGTACTGCACATGAGATCGTAGATGCCTTAGCTTTGTCTTCTATGTTCTCCACGTTCTTTTTTAGCCTCCCCATCATTCTCTTCCCCCACTGGTTCTAGTTAAATGTCATGTTGTTTTATAATTACTGGTTGTCTCCTGATGCAATATCCATCTCCACTTGTTCTTTGGTCCATAAAGAAATATCTAAAATGCATTCTGAAAACAGATTTCAAAATATTTAGATTCAGGAAATTCTAAATTACTAGAAAATAGATAATTGTGATAATGCGTGCGCCCCCCCCCCCCCCCCCCCCCCTTCATTTCAACCTCCCTTGTCTTCTGTTGTGAGGATTCTGTGGGTTGTACATGAGACTTGTTGTCTGCTGTCTCTGAAAGCCTTCAGTTTTATTTTGGTTTCCAACAAAAATAGGGATGATACAATAACTATAGCTGATCATGTTATGCAACTTTATCATGTACTGTATACAATATTTCTTTTTTAAATTCAGTCTGTCAAGTTGCGAGCCAGGTGTACAGCGAAGTTTGATAATCAGAAATATATTCGGCTGAATAAGGGAAAAGTAGACTGTAGGCCGCCATGTTGGTGTTAAGGCTGGCTGGGAGGAAGGGGCTACTACTACTACTACTAGAGTAAATATGGATAGCCAATCGGGAAACATGGCGGCCTCCTGTCTGCTACTGCTTACTTCTTTCATATGTTCTTTGGGTTGAAATTAAAAACAGTGGGCCATGTTCTTCGACGTCATTCTAGTAAGTCGCCAACATCATAAGGGTTAGGATATCTAAACCTAACCTTAAACCCTTTTACTGCGTCTCTGAATTCTTTTTTCAGGCCGTATCAAACAGACAGCCCACTGTTCTTCATTACAACTTGTTCTTTGTTTAACATCCTGAAAATCATGCATTTTCATTTGTATCATCCTCAATGTTTGCCAATGTGGAGTCCTACTTTCTGTATCGAGCATCCGATTGACAGAGTGGTTAGAGCACTGTTCTCTCGCAGCATTGGTGCTCGGTTCAATTCACTGTGTCGCTTGAAAAAGGTTCAGACTTTGGGTCAAGGTTAGTGCGCGAAGTGCAGCAAAATTACAATGTGTCAAACATTATAGCAGATTTTTGTTTTAGTCTGCTATAATGTTTGACACATTGTAATTTTGCTGCACTTCGCGCACTAACCTTGACCCAAAGTCTGAACCTTTTTCAAGCATACACTGTTAGGGGGGAAAAGCCTCTAGATTGAGGAGGGTAAAATATAACTTTAGTGCTACCGAGTTCCAATTGGGAATATCTTTTACTAATGTAAACTCCAATACCAAGTAGGCCTTACCAAAGTTACGATAGGAACTCGGTGGCACTACAGTTGAATATTACCACCGGGGAGTTTGCACTCACGGTCAAGCACAATTAGGGCAAGGGTGTTCGGGTTAGCATTAATAATGGGTATTTTACATTGTGTCGAGGCGATACGGTTAAGTTTCAATAACGTTCTGGCAAAATGGCGGACCTTGTTCCACTTTCCTTCCCATTTACTGAAGTCGATAATATCGGAATGAAGTTCACCGAACGCTCCCCAGTGAATACGTATATAAAATGTGTAGGGCCTATTTTCGTACCATTTAGTGTTAGCGTAAACCCTAATCCTAACTCTAAATGGTACGAAAATACACATATTGGTAATCTTTACCTTTAGTGCCATCGAGTATTATATTATGTGTATTTTCGTACCATTAAGAGTTAGGGTTGGGGTTAGGGTTTTAACCCTAATCCTAACTCAATACACATATTATACATAGGCCCCTACTCGACGACAGTAAAGGTAAAGATTACCCACATCTTATACGCATATTCACTGCGGAATATTCTGCGAACTTCAATCCGATATTACCCCTTTAGAAATGATGCTGCGGGTCTGAAATTAAGTAAGCATGCAATGCGTGCCTGCATAATATTCAGTGTTACCAATCAAAATTTTGAAAAAAGCAAAAATAAGAAGTAAAAAAAGCCAAGCTTATATATATATATATATATATATATATATATATATATATATATATATATATATATAATATATATATATATATATATATATATATATATAAGCTTGGCTTATATATACACACACACATATGTGTGTGTGAAAAATGTATATTAATATATTTAATAAAATAATAATAATTTCAATAAATTGTATTTAACAAAAAAATTACTATTCCAAAGATCTAACATAACATTCTATATCGACACTAAAAACAGTCTCTTTATTGAAAAATGTACATTGAATGATTGAAGAAAATTAAGTATTATTCAAATATTAAAATTAATGATGTCAATCTTCCAGAAACAGTTTTAAGCAGTAATCGAATTATAAACATCATCCTCTTCTGGCAGCATGACGAAAGTTGAATGTCTCGATTTCTCTCTCACTCTTTCTAAGTAACGATGATAACAACGTCCTTCTACAACATCAGCAATCAGAGATTTTGGTGGTGTCTGGGAGAGACATTCAACACATTTTCTTGATATGGCTTGCTTTGCTAACAACCTACTTGTGACAGTGACGGCATACAATCTATTTGTCTGAGCTGTTTTCACAATGTTGACTTGCAAAAATATTCTCTCTATACATGCTGAAGAATGCGGCAACGCCATTATACCGCACATAAATTTGGAAAGCAGTCCAAACTTTAAATGATCATTCCCATCGTTGATTGATCTCAACTTAAACCAGAAAGTTCCAGGTTCAAGATTAGCCATGTTTTGAAGAGACTCTTTTGAATTTGATAGAAGTTTCCACTGGTCCTGTAAATTGTCTAGTTCACTCTCAGCTTTTTTTTTTTTGACGTCTTATCTTGGCTTTTTTTTTCTTCAAAACTTTGACTGGTAACACTGGCAGTGGCTAATAGTATGAAAGCCACACGTATTGAATGTAGGTGTGACCGTATAGCTTACTACGCCACCCTTAGGATAGAAAGTACTTCAGCAAGTCTGATACACTAAGTACTTGTATAGACTAGTTAGTAAATAAACACTAGCCATAAACCAATGGCACAGTGGGCTGATCACCTGCTTGCCAACCAATCTGATTACGGAAACAGCGATAGATTGTTTGGTCTGTTTTTGTTCCACAAAGACGCCACTAGGCGTGGTGGAAACAGCGATAGATTGATCAATTTGTTGTTGCCCTAAGACGCCACTAGGTGTACTGGCCACATACTGCTTTGCCAGTTGGTGGCTAAGGATGGAAGAAGAAGAAGATAAACCAATGACATCATTTGTCATGGTACTCATGAGTCCATGATGTCATTAAATCTTCTGTGGATTTTCATACAAGATATACTGGAAAGTCCTTAAACTGGAAATATGATTGGTCAACGTCACTTGGTGATAATAAATTTGGTAGAGAGATTTTGTAGTTAGTTAGTTTTGAGATGATCTAAATTGACTGTTAGCCCCAAGACCAATCTTGGGTCAGTTTCCGGTCAACCATCGAGGAGAAAATAATAACATCCGCCCAAGCGGAGACCAGAGAAGTAGGCCTATAGGCCTATAGACAGAAGTATGATAGATTGGACACGAAGAGTAGGCTATCTTAAATGTTCCAATTAGTATTTGATTTCAAGATACCTTCTGCTGAATAAACATTTTTACATAAATGATTCGGACTGATCAAATCAATCTACTGTTTTGAAAACAAAAGAAAGATGGTTGCAGTTTTTTTAAAGTTATGTTGACTATCGATGATCCCTGCGTCCTCCACTACACGATCACATAGGCCTACTGTGCAGTAGGCATAATTTTGGTAGGCTACAAATAATTAGCTAGTTTGACATATATTTTACCAACTGACACACACTCAGAATGTCCCCCCCCAAAAAGCCACGGTTTAAGAACAAAAGCCAAGATTTGAACGAAAAAGCCAAGATCTTTGGGAAAAAGCCAAGGTGTGGTAACGGTGATTATATTGACGATTCCCTATCAATTTCCACTAGGCCTACTGCGATAGTAAAAGTAAAATAAAAAGGTAATGGTAGTCCCATAGCAGATACTACTGTAGGGGAGTGAAATATTAAAGACTTCGGGGCTATATCTATAGGCCTACTGCACTTACCTACTTTACTGGTCAACTCATCCATTTGCTGATACTGTTGATCTAGATTTAAAATCCCTTACACAAAACACGCACGAAAAGACGCTATGGCGGCCGGAAGTGCATTGCTGACTTCAAAAACAATAGCGGCCAAAAGTGCCATGAGAAATGAAATTTTTTTTTAAACAAATAAAAATGAAACAAGTAAATTTAAAAGAAGTAGGGATGTAAACGCTTGAGATGTTTTGACATAAATTCACATGTGTGAAAACTTATGAAAATGAGGATGGATGCTGATGTGTGAAAACCTATTAAAATGAGGATGGATATTGATGTGTCATCATCATCAGCTGCCATCTCCACAACGAAGGTTGGCTGTAAAGGATCTCCAACGTCTTCTGTCTCTTGTCTTGGTGGTGCACTCTGATAGGCTCTTCCCTGTCCATCTCTTGATATTATCTTCCCACTTATAGCGCTGTCTTCCCCTTGCACGTTTGCCTTCACCTCTCCCTCGCGGAGACGGCCGGATACAGTGCTTCATTCTTCAGCAATGCTTCAGGTCATACTGATTGAACTGACCGTGCCATTTGAATCAAGATTAGACGAGCAACATTTGTTCAAAGCGGCCAAGTATAGTGATCTGGCCGCGGATCTGAGACACGATGGGTTCACTGCAAGGGTCATGGCTGTTGAAGTGGGCGCAAGAGGGCTTGTGGCTGCATCAGTGTATGATCTATTGAAACTGTTGGGGCTGAGGGGACAGTCGAGAACAAGGGCACTGAAGAGGCTTAGTGAAACTGCCGAAAAGGCATCAGGCTGGCTGTGGAACAACCGCAATGGGCAATGGAAATCGTGACAATAAACGCTGCGGTACAGAAAACACCAGGAATTTTTCTAAGTCCACAATACGCTGAGTTTTTGGTGTACTAGTGAAAGGGCTGTGGCTGAGAGGCTTAGTGAAACTGCCGAAAAGGCATCAGGCTGGCTGTGGAACAACCGCAATGGGCAATGGAAATCGTGACAATAAACGCTGCGGTACAGAAAACACCAGGAATTTTTCTAAGTCCACAATACGCTGAGTTTTTGGTGTACTAGTGAAAGGGCTGTGGCTGAGAGGCGCCAGGCGGTGTATATTATAGAGGTGTCAGTGTCAGAATTTCAGTGGCGAACGCGCGGTGGCGTCGGCTTCGCGATGGTGTCTCAGTGTGTGCGACGGAACGAACGGAATAATTTGTCTTCTCTTTGTTACTTTCACAATTGCCTCCACGGCTGGCGGAGTTGTAGATTAAAGTTGCTACCATAAGTGAAATGGGTTCATTTTCGATACAAGACAACAGGAGGCTGAGACGCTTGGGAGTCATGACCCAAGTGGGCCCGCTCCCCTTAGAGTGTAAAGGAGTATATCGGGCCGAAACACTTGTCGGACGGGGGAACTACTTCTGATGATCAGATTGCTTCCTGTTGTATCGCTCTGTAAAAAGTTTCCTATCATCATAGTCTTCTGCAAGGTGTTATGCCTTTTTATGTGGCCAAAGTACTTTAGCTGCCGAACTTTGATCTCCCTCATTAGTTCTCTTTTCATACCTAGATTTTCTAGGACCTCCTTATTTGTTTTCTTTTCTTTCCATGAGATACGCCCCATTCTTCTATATATCCACATTTCAAGAGCCTCAATTCTTTCTTCCAAATGCTTATATATCGTCCATGTTTCTGCCCCATACAGAAATGCAGAATATATATAACACTTTATGATTCTCAGTTTTAATTTGTGAGATAACTGTTTTGATGTCAGTATATGTTTCTTCTTCTTCTTCTTCTTCGTTCGCCCTGAAAAGGACGGTGGTTGCGTTGTGTCTGTTTACAACGTAGCTGTGATATCTGCACCTTTCGGTCGACACATCCGACTTCAGCACGGCATTTTTTAGGACCGAGTTTGCCTTCCCATTGCGATCCGTGCTCGCTCAGCCAGCCTGCACCGCTGCAGACTGTTTCCAGGACCACCACGTGGAGGTGGAGCACGGTCTTGACCAGCTCTAGTTCGCTGGTCCTGACGCAGGCAGTCAAGCTATGAGTCGCTGACTGCGGTCACTATTGCTGCGTCTTCTGGTCCCAGTATATGTTTCATGTTGTTGAATGTAGCCTTGGCCATTCCTATTCTCTTCTTGATTTCTGTTTCACATATATGTGGTAAAATGGGATGTTATAAATATTTATAGGGGACTTAGTGTACTGACTGAGATCAGCTGTGAAGGTATCTGTATCTAATAGGTGTAGTGTTTTAAAGATAACCTTACTTGCTACCACATTTATACCTCAGTCAGAATTATTCTGGAATATGGTGATGACTACGTTGAATGTCTAGGGTATGTATATGATGAAGTGTAAGTCCCAACAACAACAGACAGATAAACAATTTAATTTATTCCACCACACTTGACAACACTGTGACACTCACACACATTTAACACTCTATAAGACTATCTTAAATGAGTCACTGGTAAAGTTTCAAATATTTATGTATTAATTACTTTCACTACTATATATATCCTGATTCAACTACAAAGTGAACCAGGAATCACAATCAATTGTAATCACAATTTATATATACATAATTTATAAATATGAACCTTGTAGGGACATATTTTATTAATATTATCCTATGTGTGTCAGTTGAGTAGTAGTACTATGAGGTAATACTGGTTTTGTTTTTCAAGCTATGTTGTTATTTGTCATCATGACTTCAAGTGTTTGTTTATCTGGGAAATAGTATGGGGGAAAAGTTCACAGTTCCTGTCAATTTAAACAAGGTATTGTCCCTCTTTTTTACTAAAATGTCAATTTTTGAGGGGACACATAATGTTGAGCTCCACTGGCCACAGAGGCTTAACTTTCGTGATGGCGGCAGGAAAAGACTCCTCTGCTCGATTGCTCCCTGTGTTCTGGAGACACCTCACTAGTCGCTATCTGGACCCAGGAGTATGCTGTCAGCCTCCAGATTCAGCAAAGCTCAGACCAGGTGCTGCTCAATAACTTTAGGACCACAGTCCCTGAAACAAGAAGGTTGTACCTCCTACTTCATAACTAATTTATAATCTATTTCCAGACTGAACACAATACATAACAACACTGAGTTCAGAGCGGTAGGTCAACTGTCAGCTTCATCTGAAACCATTTACACCAGTATACTCCTCCCTAATGGTTTCTACGCCTCTGCAATTCCAGCCTTATTTCTTTCTAGTCAATAAGATAGGTGTCAGTGTACTGTTTGGCAATTCCATGTAGTTTTACTTTTCTCCGACACCTTCTGTTCAGGTTGGAGCACTATATAGGCCTTGCCTCATGTTCGCTACTGAACCACACACATATACAGACATAAATTATCAATTTACATTCAATTTTCATTAAAAAGATATTGAATATATCAAGCTTACCACAATTCATGGAATAATACACAGTTACGTTGACTGGCAATGAATATAGCACAATTTCGATCTGCCGATGTCCCAGGCTTTTATTTTGAAAAATATGCACTGACGCTCAACGCACTGGTTCTTTAGTAAGTTTATTTGAAAATGTGGTGCTGAACTAACGCTTCTAATTGACTATACTGGCGGGTCTAACCAATCGAGCCATGTTTACAAAAGCTTTTGAAAAAAGTACCCTTCCTTCCGTCTCCCCTAACAACAAAAGATAGTATTTGTAGCCCAACTAATCGTGTTTAGCCTTACATTTACTTTCCGCCAATCAAATAGGAGGTAACATGTTGGCCTATTTCCCGTACAATGGTGGTGTCAAAATCTGCCACTGAGCGATTCTGATTTTGGTGTTGTCTGACACCCTCACTATTTCTTTTGGCTATAATTTGTTAATTCCTAGACTGTTTGCGTAACGTTTAACATATTCTTTGTCAGCAAGTCCTAAGGAACCCAAATATATAAATTTAATGGGGCTAAGGGGCTGCGTTCAAAATATGCATTTTCTTCTAGGATAGTCGTGCTGTTGCCACCTCCTCACTTCCAAACTTTATGGTGTCTGCTGTACTGTCATACTAAAGTCAGGATTTCAGACATAAAACAGTAGAATGTCATGTTTCCTAATAAGCGTTTTGTAAGTTTTTTAAACCTAACTCTCGTATGGGTAGTGTTTTTTATCACTGTCGATTTGAAAAAAAGCTAGTGCTTGTGGCCTTACACGCGTGATGGTAGTAATTGTATAGCGAGACGCGTGTTAGTGTGGCATGCGTTCCGGCTTTCAGCCCTCCCTTCTCTCTATCCTAATTCCATCTGTCTTTCGTTTATGGTAACTTAGTGTATAAAATGACATGAATGGAATATTAAATATAGGTCAGCTTGCGTATCTCAAGGTTTTTCTTAGAAATGCAGTACACGTTTTATCGTAGAAAGCGTGTATGCTGCAGTAGGCTTTTACTATCAACGTGAAACGTTACAATTTGCAGACGAAGTAGAAAACAAGGGGGATTTCGAGTACAGTCATTGTGACAGCACTGATCTTTACCATTCTTCTTTCCTTTTATTGAAGTTATTTGTTAGGCTTTGCATTTACTTTTTAATTTATATATGTGGATTAGAATTTCACACGACAAATTCTCCCCACTTAAAACAGACGTTATATGTCAGTCTATAATTCTATATACACATAGAGAAATTTATTATTATTCCTGGGGTTTAGGGTGATTCTCATCACACGGATGGCGGCTTAAAAAATCCGCTCCCAGATTTGTTTTTCCACTTATATACTCTATGCTAAACTCAAATGGCTGCATCAGTAATGACCAACGGAGTAATCTAGAATTTTCATGTCTAGCCTGCGCTAGAAACGACAAGGGTTTGTGATCCGTTTGCAACTTAAATGCCTTCCCATACAGATAAATATTGAATTTCTTTATCGCCCATATTACTGCAAGACATTCTTTTTCGCTAGTTGAGTAATTGGTTTCAGCTTTATTCAACTTTCTGCTAGCATATGCCACTGGGCTTAATTCCCCATCCAATGCATCTGATCTCTGTAGCAGAGTTGCACCTAACCCAATATTATTGGCATCTGTCCTTATTATGAATTCTTGACTTAAGTCAGGTAATTTCAAAATAGGTTTACTTGTGAGCTTTTCCTTCAATTCTTGGTAAGCCATTTCACATTGTGGTGTCCATGTAATTCGATCTGGATTTCCTTTACGTGTCAAATCAGTTAATAGTGCACATATGGAATTAAAGTTTTTGATATACTTTTGGTAGAAACCACATAATGAGACAAAGGATCTCACGTCTTTCTTGGTTTGTGGTCTCGGGGCTTTCTTTAGTTTCTCTAAATTCTTTGGGTCAGGGGTCATGTTTCCCTGATAAACTGTGTGTCCCAAGAATTCTAATTCTTTACATCCAACGCAACATTTGGTTGGTTGGGCTGTTAAATTCGCTTCCCTAAGTCGATTAAACAGCATGTTCAGAGAGTCAATGTGTTCCTTAAATGTTTCTGTTGCTATAAGGATATCATCCATGAAATTTGTGATACATGGATTATTCAGAGGGTCCAATAATTTTCTCATCATTCTAGAGAAGACACTAGGCGCATTCTTCAATCCAAATGGCAATCTGTTAAACTCATAGTGTCCCTCTGAGGTACTAAACGCTAGGTATGGTCTAACCTCAGGCTTTACTGCAATCTGATAGTATCCTTTACTCAGATCCACTTTTGAGAAATATTTAGCTTTATTTAGTCTGGCAAACAACTGATTTGTATCCGGCAATGGATCCACCTGTCCTTCTGTAATAGCATTCAGTCTCCTGTAATCTATACAGAGTCTATGTTCTCCAGAGGGTTTCCTTAAAAGTACAACACCGGAACTATACGAAGATTCACTGTGTGAAATAATTCCTTCCTTCAACAAATAGTCTATCTCTTCCTTCAAAGCTTTCTCCTTAGCAAAAGGAATCGAATAGGGTTTCATACATACAGGTGTGGGGTCTATCAGCTTCATATCATATTCCAATAGGTTTGTATGCCCTGGTCGGTCTGTTAACACCTCTGTATGATTATCTAGAACCTGTTGCACTCTCTCTTTCTGAGTTTTCGTTAAATGTGTACTGATTTTCACCTGTGCCGCTGTCTCACAGGGGTGTAATGGATATTCAAATGATGAAAGTGGTTCCTTTTTCATCTCCATGGCAATGGACAAGGTCAACAAGTGTGTCTCTTCCTGATGTTCTCTTTCCAAATATTTCTTCAGGAGATTCACATGATAGATTTTTTCTTTCCCCTTCTTATCTATCTTATAATTGGTTCTAGACACCTTCTCTAGAACTGTATATGGACCTTGCCATCCAATGTGTAACTTATTCTGGTTACCGGGTAGAAGAAGCAGTACCTTCTCTCCCACAGCCAAATCTCTGTCTTTAGCTTTCCTGTTATAATAGGCAGCATGTTTCTTCCTGGCTTGTTTCAAATTTTCATTGGCAAGTTTCCAGCCAGTTTTTAAACGAGTGGTCAGCTCATTCACATATTGGTATGAGGATGTAATATTTTCCTCTGCCTTTTCATCAGTCCACGTTCTTAACAGCGTTACATATGGACCTTTAATTTTGTGGACCTATTTGTCCATGCACCGGTATGATCTCTTCCACTCGAAGCGCTATAGTGATGATTTTTCTTCCCAGAAGTATCATGCACAAATCGACCGCTACCAATTTTTCTTTTGGGGCTTTCTCCCCTCTTAGAATTCTTGATGAGAGATTTCCTCTCTACATCTTCTCCCTCCAGTTTGTTTAAGTCTGATTGAGGGATTTTCGGCTTATCCTGGGGTAAGACATCTTTTTGCACTTGCCGCATAGTGGCCATTGTAAAACAGTTAATTGAAGCTTGTCCGTGAAAAGGGGCTTCCCATTCCATTTGGTCCACTTTATCAAATTTATTCTTCTTTCTGTTGTCAGGCCTACGGTTGCCCCGTGGCGTGTGGAGGTCCTGATCACTGTTCCCACTTGTGGGTGTTCCCTCATGTGCTATGCTACACCTTTCTACAAAATTCTCAATGTCCCATCTTGCCTTGGGCCAATAATAATTGTGAGCCACCTTTTGGATGATGGTACCAATTTTCTCATGGTCCCCATCTTTTTTCACATGTAGGCTCCTTATTAAGTCTGCCCTATATCTCTTTGGAAGAACAACTGTCCGTGACCATGGGATCTAGTTCCGGCCTTCCTGTAAATCAACTTGTTTTTCATGTAAAAATCTCCCTTGCCTGGAGTTGTATGACAAGTTGACAATTTCCTGAAACAAGGCTTGAGGGTCTTATCCCCAGCCTGTGCCTTCCTCATCTCTTTTGGAGTGGTATCTATCAGAATATCCTCCTCCTGTCTTGAGGTTGACCTGACCTGAAGGGTGGCCATAACTATAGAGTTCCTTCTGCAACGGTCAGTGTCATGATTGTTCATCTTACAATTTTTACACCACCTTTTCCCTTGGTTGAAAGATTTTCTGTCATCATATTTCCTTTCATCGAATTGTGGGGTTTTATTTTTATTGTCATACCGTGGCCTATCAAATTGGTGCTTACCTTTGTTTTGATCTCTAGGATCAAATTTATTAAAGTTCTGTGGTGCCCTAAAATTATCCACCTGTTTCTTTTTATTGCCTGATACCTCTGCCTGAGCCGCTTGATACCTTTCAGCAACATTTAGCAACTCACCCAGCCTCTCTGCACCTTGTTCCATGAGAAACTTTCTCAGGTCTGGAGCCATGGACTCTCTTAATTGTTCTATAAGGACCATTTCCTTAAGATCTTGGGTTTTCCCCAGAGAAGTCCATTTCTCCAAGTATGTCTCTAACCGTGCAGAGATCTGGTGATAGGTTTCACCTGACAGTAGTTTAGCATTCCTAATTTTTTTCCTATAAAATTCTGCGTTCTTTTCATATCTTAACAAAAGAGCCTGCTTTAGCATGTCATAATTTTCTTGATCACCTCTGTTCATTTTGGCAAAAACTTCATAAGCTGCCCCACGAAGCCCTTGAGATAACTTTAAGCTCCACCTTTCTCTCTCTAACCCATATGTGGTAGCTAATAGTTCATATCTATTTAGATAGCTCTCAATATCATCGTTTTTCTCAACAAAATGATCTAAATGAAAATTCATAGCTGAGGTTGACGCTCCCTGGCTAGCAGTGGCATCAGAGGTAAAGGGACTGGCACCTTTTTCAGGAGCATGGCCTTGAAACTCAAACTCCCTTAGTCGTAACTCATGTTCCCTTTGTAATCTCTTCTCCTCCTTTTCTGCTTCCCTCTCTGCAGTCTGTCTTCTTTCCTCGGCTTCCAATGCTTTAGCCTCTTTGTCAGCCTCAATCTGCAACCTCCTAGCCTCAGCCTCAATCTGCAACCTCTTAGTCTCAGCCTCTAACTTTCTTTCGGCCTCTTTTTCTAATCTTCTTTCGTCCCGTTCAATATATTTGTCACATTCAGCAGTGACATAAGCAATCATAATTTCCCCGTCCATTCCTAACTCTTTCGCAGTCTGTACAGCAGCAGATCGAAATTTGGCCAGGTCCGCCATTTTCTAACAGGTAAATTTATATAATGTCTAACTAAACAATACAATCTGATATTACTTATCCAAGGACACCACAGGCACTGAGAGCTCAACGTTATCTATTTTCACCCAAGGATACTTTTTTAATTTCTATTATTCTCTGAAGTGAATTACCCCCAATATTTTTAATAGGGAAAGATTCAAAATCCCGGGAGCGAGACCCCTATATATGTGGTAAAATGGGATGTTATAAATATTTATAGGGGACTTAGTGTACTGACTGAGATCAGCTGTGAAGGTATCTGTATCTAATAGGTGTAGTGTTTTACAGATAACCTTACTTGCTACCACATTTATACCTCAGTCAGAATTATTCTGGAATATGGTGATGACTACGTTGAATGTCTAGGGTATGTATATGATGAAGTGTAAGTCCCAACAACAACAGACAGATAAACAATTTAATTTATTCCACCACACTTGACAACACTGTGACACTCACACACATTTAACACTCTATAAGACTATCTTAAATGAGTCACTGGTAAAGTTTCAAATATTTATGTATTAATTACTTTCGCTACTATATATATCCTGATTCAACTACAAAGTGAACCAGGAATCACAATCAATTGTAATCACAATTTATATATACATAATTTATAAATATGAACCTTGTAGGGACACATACTGTGGAGCTCCACTGGCCACAGAGGCTTAACTTTCGTGATGGCGGCAGGAAAAGACTCCTCTGCTCGATTGCTCCCCTGTGTTCTGGAGACACCTCACTAGTCGCTATCTGGACCCAGGAGTATGCTGTCAGCCTCCAGATTCAGCAAAGCTCAGACCAGGTGCTGCTCAATAACTTTAGGACCACAGTCCCTGAAACAAGAAGGTTGTACCTCCTACTTCATAACTAATTTATAATCTATTTCCAGACTGAACACAATACATAACAACACTGAGTTCAGAGCGGTAGGCCAACTGTCAGCTTCATCTGAAACCATTTACACCAGTATACTCCTCCCTAATGGTTTCTACACCTCTGCAATTCCAGCCTTATTTCTTTCTAGTCAATAAGATAGGTGTCAGTGTACTGTTTGGCAATTCCATGTAGTTTTACTTTTCTCCGACACCTTCTGTTCAGGTTGGAGCACTATATAGGCCTTGCCTCATGTTCGCTACTGAACCACACACATATACAGACATAAATTATCAATTTACATTCAATTTTCATTAAAAAGATATTGAATATATCAAGCTTACCACAATTCATGGAATAATACACAGTTACGTTGACTGGCAATGAATATAGCACAATTTCGATCTGCCGATGTCCCAGGCTTTTATTTAGAAAAATATGCACTGGCGCTCAACGCACTGGTTCTTTAGTAAGTTTATTTGAAAATGTGGTGCTGAACTAACGCTTCTAATTGACTATATTGGCGGGTCTAACCAATCGAGCCATGTTTACACAAGCGTTTGAAAAAAGTACCCTTCCTTCCGTCTCCCCTAACAACAAAAGATAGTATTTGTAGCCCAACTAATCGTGTTTAGCCTTTCATTTACTTTCCGCCAATCAAATAGGAGGTAACATGTTGGCCTATTTCCCGTACAATGGTGGGGTCAAAATCTGCCACTGAGCGATTCTGATTTTGGTGTTGTCTGACACCCTCACTATTTCTTTTGGCTATAATTTGTAAATTCCTAGACTGTTTGCGTAACGTTTAACATATTCTTTGTCAGCAAGTCCTAAGGAACCCAAATATATAAATTTAATGGGGCTAAGGGGCTGCGTTCAAAATATGCATTTTCTTCTAGGATAGTCGTGCTGTTGCCACCTCCTCACTTCCAAACTTTATGGTGTCTGCTGTACTGTCATACTGTGACGTACGTCTAAGTATGACAAATGAATTTCCCTGACTTGATGGATGATAACAGAATATTGGCCTCTCATAACTTTAGAACCCCTGATCATCTGTTGTAACTGTAACCCGCATGCAGCATTTCCACGAGAATTTTACACGCTGGATCATTAATATGTATCCTGCTATCTTCTGTGAACTTTGAGATCGCATGGCCTTTGATGGGAGATTAAAATCACGCCCACAACCATCTCTGAGAACGATTTATAGCAATCTTTTCCTTAACGCCGGCCCAAAAGAGGACGGGCCACAGACTCACTCCTGTTTCTAGAGCAATTAACAGCAGATCATTTTCTTACCTGGCTGTCACCCCGCCTGGTGGGAGTTGCCAAAGCTCTCAGAACAGTGGCACCATCAAAGACAGACAGATCTCAGAATTCAATCGCAGCGGTACACGATCTAAAGAATCAGGGAACTTTCAGCTCACGGAGTTAGCTTCTCGAGAAAATTTTCGCACCCTCATGCGAGCAAGCCTGAGACGGAAGAAAATCGGTAGACCGGGGAAAACGAAGGAATCGCAGCGGTTAACACATCGGCGAGGTACCTCGGATTCTGCTCAACTTCAAGAAAGGTGCGAAAACCTAACACGCCCTATTCAAGTTACATTCGAGAAGTATAAATAGAGAACTCCGAAAAACTGCATTTTATCGTTCGCTCTGACAGAATCCTAGTCTCACTAGCATAGTCGGATTACCTCTTGATTCCACCTACCTTCGTGACTATTGGAGTGTATTCTTTCTGCGCAGACGGTAATTTATACATTAGCTTCGAGTGATCAGTGGTCTAGTTATTTCAATTGATTTCAATGGATTGTGGTGTGAATTTAACCTTATTAAATAAACCCATTTTCAAAGTTCTAGTGCAAACTAATGTTACAGCTAAAAGTATTTCCTAATACAATTGACGCGTAAATTAATTTTGCAGATAGATAGATGTGCTTTAATTATTTTTAACTCACGGGAAGTTTTCCCGATTTGTTAATTGACGACGCTAATAAGTAAATAGGCTAACTGTAATTTATTTTTTTGTCAGATTATAATATAATTTGTAATGCATTTCTTGTTTTGATTATCTTTCATTCAGAACAATCATTCAACCTGCATCCCAGCAATTATTAATTATATACAGAGTTCTGCCAACTCAGTTCGATAACTCCAGTTACATATGAACTTTTTTTAAAGCTAAACTTGTGGCGACCTGTAATGGGCCCCGCTCCTCTGAATTTAACTGAGAATAAAGCCACACAAGAAAACACTTCGAAAATACTAGTTCATATAGAGTCCTTAAAGAAAAACTGGAAGCAGAACATATTTTATTCACTGCTTATTTGTGAAGAAAAAACATCGATCTACCTGAACACTGTCTGTCACGTATATTCAGTGGATTTTCCCCCCCCCCCCCCCCCCCGAAGAAGAACTTACCTCAGTGTTTTTCTTAACTTGTGACATTACGGAAAAAGAAAAGTTATCTCCTCCAGTTGTGCCAATTTTAGGAACCACACCATACCTCACGCCTAGCCAAGTGCCTGTGCCTTTCTTTAGGAACTTTATCTAATAAACAAACAGTACCGTTAAACTTCAACGTCCAGCGATTTCGGGACACTGTGTTAACTTCAACAACCCGCTAATCTGGGGCTGTACACGGAAGAAAATACTTTTACCTAAGCCAAGGTTTAGTGCTGTTTTTGTGATGTATTTCCTATGAAGTGCCAGAATTCACCTTTCGGTAAGTCTGCGTGTGTGTTTGTGGGGATGGCCAGCCCTAGTGTGTTTTTTTGAATGAAAGGAGATTTATCTTTTCTTTACCCTTTTAATTAGTTCGACCTAGTATTAACTCTTAGTATACGAGCGGCCTTTCATGACTACCATTACAGATTTTGCAATAAATAATTTATTTATAAAGATAACATAAGTGTTATATATCAAAATGTGAAGAAATGAAACCCCTATATCATGCACGTAACTAAATTGTTCAGTGGTTTTAAACATGCATTCAGCTATAAATTTTCGCTATTGACGGGGATCGATCATCGGCCTCTCTAGAAGGCCGCTTGTATACTAAGAGTTAAGGTGCATTATATTCCGTGTACGGGATCTCTCCTAGCGGGATTGGGTAACTGTGTTCATTCCCCCTCCCGTAAAATTTGTTGATTTAAAGGGAGACAATTGAGAACCCTAGCTTTTCCTCTACCCCCCCCCCCCTTTACTGTAACCCCTTGCCTCAGAGTAATAAATTTACCAGTGGGTTAAATTGACTATCTCTGATCACCTCCCCCCCCCCCTTTTCTTGTCTTTGGGACCGGGTCTTGTCTGTTAGTAAATATAAACGGGAAACGGTGGATGGGATATTTCTCCTCAAAAACCCCCTCTTCCCTTGTTATATTTGTATTCTGTAACCTTTGATTTTTGACTGTAAATGTACAATTATTTGTGACTCCTTTATGATAATAAAGGTATTAATCTTTATTTGTGTTGGTTGTCGGTTGGCCTAAAACTCCAAACATTTCCATTTGTGTAGGCTGTATTCATGTACGTTGAGCGACAGAATCACCAAATCGGTGAGTGCGTCTGAGCGACTGGAACTGACAAACAATTGTTTGTTCAGAAGAGAGATAGGAATAGTCTGTGAGAAACAGATATTGTCGTAATAAGAGACTGTCCTTGCTCCTTTCCAGCACCTGTGAATCTACTACCTCACTCTCCTAAATCCTTATTCTCACAGAGCCTTCAATATCACTTTACACTCTAAAGGGACCAATATTCATCAGCATCCTCTCAGATAAAAATTACGACACATACTAATGTCAGGATTTCAGACATAAAACAGTAGAATGTCATGTTTCCTAATAAGCGTTTTGTAAGTTTTTTAAACCTAACTCTCGTATGGGTAGTGTTTTTTTATCACTGTCGATTTGAAAAAAAGCTAGTGCTTGTGGCCTTACACGCGTGATGGTAGTAATTGTATAGCGAGACGCGTGTTAGTGTGGCATGCGTTCCGGCTTTCAGCCCTCCCTTCTCTCTATCCTAATTCCATCTGTCTTTCGTTTATGGTAACTTTGTGTATAAAATGACATGAATGGAATATTAAATATAGGTCAGCTTGCGTATCTCAAGGTTTTTCTTAGAAATGCAGTACACGTTTTATCGTAGAAAGCGTGTATGCTGCAGTAGGCTTTTACTATCAACGTGAAACGTTACAATTTGCAGACGAAGTAGAAAACAAGGGGGATGTCACAAAATTAACCGTGATACAACGTTAAAATATCTCCAATGATACAACGTAGGGATAAAAACTAATGCGTAAGCTGCTAGAATACATGATCGCCCACGCCGCGGGTCATCCCCCGCCATGGAAATTAAATTGTTAGACTTGAAGGCAAAACGGAACGGGATGAGAACGGAGATCAAAAGGAAAAATCTGACTGAACGCGTGCTTGAAACTAGCGAGGCTAAAAGGACGCAAATTGGTGGGGCAAGGAGGAAAAAGTCACGTTCCCCAAGTTGACATAAAGTAAAGAAATCGACAAAAGGGACCTTGGATATTATACGCCACAGTCATTTATTGGAGGCTTTTGCGATAACTTAGTCCGTTTATTTGAATGCAGTGATGAATTCCAGAAGATTCTAGAAAATATTTGAAAAGTAACTTTTCTTAATAATAATGTTAGGAATATAAAACCTAGCTGGCCGGATGGCCCATCTTGAGCAGTGAAATAATATGCTTTCATTTATACAGACGGACAGATAATAAGAAAGGTATTGACAAAAGACTGTGTTGTTCATATCAGCGAACGTCTGCATTGAAATAAAACATGTCACTAATTTTCAAAAAATTGTGGCCTTGAAGACGCAAGTGCTAAAATCTAGTTGGAATGAAGAGACGGGGTGGGATGGTGAATTGTGGCTAAAAATAACTTTAAAGGCAAAATTGTGTAGGGGAAGGCAGGGTTGGTTCAAAAAAACAAGTGTGTTTTTTTGTGAAACGCAAGTAGAGACGGACGGACCAACAGACAATAGGCATACTTGACTGAGGTATAACTGAAATGACTTATTGGTAGGATATTTGAATTTGAAAAAAAGAAAAGGCAGTGATTGGCCATAGATGAATATATTATCGGCGCTCAGACGCGCATTTTGTGCCATTCATAATAAGTTGTCCTAGTAGACACAGTGAATTATTAAGTGGTGTAATTCCCAGAAGCTATTGAAATATTTAGAGGGACGCCATCCTAAAGCCAGCAGCTCAGCTGAGTTTTGCTAGCATTTAACTGTGTTCTATATTCATAATTCTGGTAAGACTGAAATTATTTCTTTGTACATTTTAATATTTGTTTAAGGTTTCGAGTGATTTGATACTGCAATAGCATAATCTGTCCCTTACAACAAGTAAGGATTCGCTCTAGACCCCCCACCCCAGTTCAGGGTCTAGAGACAAATAAAATACATAAACTCCAGCAAGGATTATGAAGGACAGATCAAGTGTTGAGATCAGTGGAACATATCACCTATCCTATTCTATGGCAGGCAGGAGGAGCTAAGTGAACATATTTCAGAATCTGTAGTCTGGGAGAACTTAGCCTATGTGAAACCAACTTGGTAAGATGTGTTGTTTGGTCAGAAAGATCTGACCCGTCTATGTGGTGTTGTTGTTGTGTAATGTTGTGTCCAGAAATGGTTAGAGGATGGAATTCTGACACATGACTAATACTTTGATTGCAGAGCTGTGAGTTTCAGTTGGCACCACTGTGGTGTCAAATGAGTTGTTGATTATTACCAGAGTGGACCCGTGCAGTAACATTTTGTCAGAGCAGCCTATTATAGCCCCCAAGCACGGAGAGATGGGGCCACCAGACTTCTGATATTGCCCCCAAGCACGGAGAGGTGGGGCCACCAGACTTCTGATATTGCCCCCAAGCACGGAGAGGTGGGGCCACCAGACTTCTGATATTGCCCCCAAGCACGGAGAGGTGGGGCCACCAGACTTCTGATATTGCCCCCAAGCACGGAGAGGTGGGGCCACCAGACTTCTGATATTGCCCCCAAGCACGGAGAGGTGGGGCCACCAGATCTCAGCACCAGAGCTACACCTTCAAGCTACGTGAGCGCCTGGTCTGCTGAGAATTCACCAACTCAACTTATTTGCTAACACACCCATAAAATTTCCATCAAATAACTGGACAATGTGTAGTCACCATAGACAGGGAGTGATGAGGCCACCCCAACAGCACATCCATTAAATGTTCTCCCAAAATAGATTACAACTATAAACAGTAATAATATTAACTAGTCTAGTAACATATATATGTACACACCTTGCATTTATTATGTAATATTCATGCATTTCTTTCAAAATTGCTAAACCTTTCATATGTTCTGGCCAAATTAAAACCTTGGTTCAGAACAAATAAATGTAAAGAAAATTACTATCAAAATTTTACACAGCTGAGTTAGTTCCGTGTATTATAACCTTTTTATTAATATTATTAGACTTAGTAAATATCTGTGTGTGTGTATGTAAACTACCACAACACATTACATATCATTACCCTAGACATTTAACGTAGCCACATTCATTAGTTAAAAAAAAGATAAGTGTGAGGTCGTAGTGGTAGCAAGAAGGGCCTTCTGACAATTCACAGCTACATTTTATCTCAGGAGCCTTCACAGCTGACCTCATGCATCACACTTAGTAATATCACCATCATACAATACCATCAAATCCACTACATATATTGGGGTCTCTTTGTCCCGGGATAATTAGCCCATTAAGTATATTAGGATCTCCTGGGGGGAGAATTAGATTAGGGGAACACATTATAAAAATTAAAAGTGTCCCTTAAAATTAAAAGTGTCCCTGAAAATAAAAGTTGGTGAATCTTCACAGCCAGTGGTAGTTAATTAATTAATTAGAATTATTTTAGACTAGAGTAATTAGAAGTACTTTAGTGGTTGGAAATTTTATCTTGCACATTGCTAGATTTGTTTAAAAAGTATGGCGGAGCTGGCCAAATTCAGATCAGCTGCTGTGCTGACGGCAAAGGAGATGGGAATGGATGGTCAGATTTTAATTCAATATGTAACGGCTGAATGTGATAAGTATATTGAACGGGAAGAAAGAAGATTAGAAAAAGAGGCTGAAAGAAAATTAGAGTCTGAAAGGTTGGCTGAAGAGAAGAGGTTACAAATTGAGGCTGATAGAGAAATTAAGAGGCTGCAGATTGAGGCTGACAAAGAGGCTAAAGCATTGGAGGCAGAAGAAAAACGACAGCAAAGGGAGGCAGAAGATAAAAAGGCCGAAAGGGAGGCAGAAGATAAAAAGGCCGAAAGGGAGGCAGAAGATAGAAGGTTGCAAAGGGAGCACGAATTACGACTAAGGGAGCTGGAGCTACAAGGCCAGGCTCCTGAAAATGGTGCCAGCCCTTTTGCCTCAGATGCTACGCCCAGTCTGGGAGCCTCAACTCAGCTATGGGGTTTCATTTAGACCATTTTGTTGAAAAAGACGATGACATAGAGGGGTACCTAGGACGTTTTGAGTTATTAGCTACTACATATGGGTTAGAGAGAGAGAGAGGTGGAGTTTAAAGCTATCACAGGGACTGAGAGGTACTTCTTACGAAGTCTTCGCAAAAATGAACAGAGAAGACCAGGAGAATTATGACATGTTAAAGCAGGCTTTGTTATTGAGGTACGAAAAAAATGGGGAATTTTATCGTAAGAAATTTAGAAATGCCAAACTGTTGTCTGGGGAGACATACCACCAATTCTCTGCCAGACTAGAAACCTATTTGGAGAAATGGACTGCTCTGGGGAAGACCCAAGATCTTAAAGAAATGATCATGATTGAGCAATTGAGAGAGTCCATGGCTCCAGACATGAGAAAATTTCTCATGGAACAAGGTGCAGAGAGGTTGGGGGAGGTTTTAAATGTCGCTGAAAGGTATCAGGCAGCCCAGGCAGAGGTAAGTGGTGCTAAAAAGAAGCACATAGACAATTTTAAAGCTCCACAGCAATTTAATAAATTTGATAATAGAGAGCAGGGAAATAAAGGTAGGACAAACTTTGAACGGCCAAGAAATGACTACCGAGACAGAAACTCACAGTTCAATGACCAAAAATCCAATGAAAGAAAACCGTTTAACCAAGGAAAAAGATGGTGTAAATGGTGCAAGAAAGATAACCATAACACCGAATTTTGTAGAAGGAAACCTTCAAACATTGCTGCAATGAAGTCGGGGACTCAAAGATTAAAGGTTAATCCTAAGGGACAGCAGGAACCTTATCACCCCCCAGTTTGTGAGGATGTTATTTGTAATGGGGTCACCATAAGGTGCCTTTATGATACAGGTTTGGATTATGATTCAGTTGTGAAGTCTAGCCTAGTGGACCCAAGTCAGTATACCACAGAAACAGTGGAAATACAAGGGGCAACTAAGGACATACCACTCATGACACTTCCCATCGCAAGGATAACGGTGAAAACTCGCTATGTGGAAGGAGAAATCAGAGCAGCAGTGATAGATGAACCAATCTACCCTCTAATATTGGGGTGTAGATACGTCTTCTTGGGGAATCCCGAGAGACCTGTGATCATGGCGACAGTGCAGACCAGGTCACAGAAGAAGGAGGAAGAAGGTGAACCTATAAATGCTCATCCAGAGGAGATGAGGAAGGCGCAGGCTGAGGATAGGACACTCAAGCCATGTTTTAAAAAATTGCCCAAATGCCACACACCTCCGAGCAAGGGGGAATATTTTATGAAGAACAAACTCTTATACAGGAAGGCCGGAACTGGAACAAATGGTCACAACCAGCTGGTTCTTCCCACTTCATATAGGGATAAAGTGATGGAACTCGGGCATGCGATTCCCTTCAGTGGTCACATGGGGATCAGCGCCACAGGACAGCGTATAGCTTGTCATTACTTCTGGCCAGGGATAACGGAGGATATAAAAAGATATGTCAAATCCTGCCCAGAATGTCAAAGGGTAGCTCCAAAGCACTGGACTGCTCCTGCAACTCTAGGGGAAATGCCCATAGTGGGAACACCTTTTGAGAGGGTTGCAGTGGATATTGTAGGACCTCTCACTCGGACCAAGAGGAGGAACAGTTACATCCTTACTCTGATGGACACTTGTTCTATGTGGGGAGAGGCGGTAGCCCTGCCATCAATTGATTCAAAACATGTAGCAGAGGCACTACTTACAATATTTACCCGATTAGGATTCCCGCATCAAATCTTGACGGATAATGGTTCTCAGTTCAAGGGGAAACTAACGGAAGAAGTTTTTAAGCTATTTCAAGCCAGACACTTTCATTGTAGTCCGTACCATCCGCAAGGGAACGGCCAGGTAGAGAGGTTCAACGGGACTCTCATTTCTATCCTGAGAAAGCTGGCACACGAAAAACCGGATCTGTGGGATCAATTCCTGCCCGCCGCATTGTTTGCGTACCGGGAGGTACCACATAGTTCAACCGGGATGGCTCCCGCAACTCTGCTATTTGGGAGGCCAATAAAAGGTCCATTAGAAGCCCTATTAAGGACCTGGACAGATGAGAAGGCGGAAGAGACTGTTACCTCATCTTATCAATACGTGAACGAACTGACCACTCGTTTGAAAGCTGGATGGAAACTGGCAAATGATAATTTGAAACAAGCCAGGAAGAAACATGCAGCATATTTTAATAGGAAGGCAAAGGACAGAGAACTGGCAGTGGGAGAGAAGGTGCTGCTTCTACTACCCGGTAGCCAGAATAAATTACAAATTGGATGGCAAGGTCCATATACGGTTCTAGAGAAGGTGTCTAGAACAAACTATAAAATTGACAAAAAGGGGAAGGAGAAAGTTTATCATGTAAACCTGTTAAAGAAGTATCTGGACAGACCACTCCAGGAAAGCACCCCTTACTGACCTTAGCTATCGCAACTCAAATGCAAAAGGAACCACTCACCTCACATGAATACCCATTACATCCTTGTGAAACAGCAGCACAGGTAAAAGTCAGTAAGCACCTGACTAAAAACCAGAGGGAGAGAGTTCAACAGGTTCTGGAGGAACATACAGATGTATTAACAGATAAACCAGGCCATACAAATTTGCTACAGTATGACATGAAACTGGTAGACTCAAACCCAATCTGTATGAGAGCCTATTCTATTCCGTTCGCGAAGGAGAAGGCATTGAAGGAAGAAATAGATTATTTGTTGAAGGAGGGGATTATTTCACACAGTGAATCATCTTTTAGCTCTAGTGTCGTATTGTTGAGAAAACCGTCTGGGGAACACAGACTGTGCATAGATTACAGGAAACTGAATGCTGTCACAGAAGGACAAGTGGATCCATTACCAGACACAAAACAGTTATTTGCCAGACTGAACAAGGCAAAATACTTTTCAAAGGTGGATCTTAGTAAAGGCTATTACCAGATCCCAGTGAAGCCTGAAGTGAGACCTTATTTGGCTTTTAGCACTTCGGATGGACATTATGAATTCAACATGCTACCATTCGGACTGAAAAATGCTCCGAGTGTATTTTCAAGGATGATGCGCAAATTGTTGGATCCCCTGAATAACCCATGTATCACGAATTTCATGGATGATATTCTCGTCGCCACAGAGACATTTGAAGAACACATTGAAGCTCTAAAAATGTTATTTAATAGGCTTAGGGAGGCGAACTTGACTGCTAGGCCAACAAAATGTTGCATTGGATGCAAAGAGTTGGAATTCTTGGGACACACTGTATATCAGGGTAGCATGACCCCTGATCCCAAGAACTTGGAAAAACTGCAGAGAGCACCTAGACCACAAACAAAAAAGGATGTGCGATCATTCGTGTCGTTATGCGGATTTTATCAAAAATATATCAAAGATTTTAACTCTATTTGTGCTCCTCTGACTGATCTGACTCGCAAGGGACTTCCAGATAAAATTAATTGGACTGCGCAAAGTGAATTAGCGTTCCAGGACTTAAAGGAAAAACTCACTAGCAAGCCTATTCTCAAACTACCTGATTTGACACAGGACTTTGTCTTAAGAACCGATGCAAGTAATGTAGGACTCGGAGCGGCTTTGTTGCAAAGATCATCTTCACCTGATGGGGAACTGAAACCAGTCGCTTATGCAAGCCGCAAATTGAATAAGGCGGAACAAGGATACTCCACAAGCGAAAAAGAATGTTTAGCGTTAATCTGGGCCATAAAGAAGTTTCAAATCTATCTGTATGGTAGGACTTTTGTGGTCGAGACGGACCATCAGCCTCTCGTATTCTTATCTCAGGCTAAGCATGAAAACGCAAGATTGCTGAGGTGGTCTTTATTGCTTCAACCTTATCAGTTTAGTATCCAATATATCCCAGGCAAATTGAATGTCGGTGCAGATTTCCTCAGTCGGCACCCCTGTGATCAAAATTAGAGTAATGGCAGGCGTAAGGAGAGATTTTATCTATGTGTATCACTGGTTTTAGAACTTGCCGTAGGCATGTTTTCAAGTGGGGAGATGTGTCACAAAATTAACCGTGATACAACGTTAAAATATCTCCAATGATACAACGTAGGGATAAAAACTAATGCGTAAGCTGCTAGAATACATGATCGCCCACGCCGCGGGTCATCACCCGCCATGGAAATTAAATTGTTAGACTTGAAGGCAAAACGGAACGGGATGAGAACGGAGATCAAAAGGAAAAATCTGACTGAACGCGTGCTTGAAACTAGCGAGGCTAAAAGGACGCAAATTGGTGGGGCAAGGAGGAAAAAGTCACGTTCCCCAAGTTGACATAAAGTAAAGAAATCGACAAAAGGGACCTTGGATATTATACGCCACAGTCATTTATTGGACGCTTTTGCGATAACTTAGTCCGTTTATTTGAATGCAGTGATGAATTCCAGAAGATTCTAGAAAATATTTGAAAAGTAACTTTTCTTAATAATAATGTTAGGAATATAAAACCTAGCTGGCCGGATGGCCCATCTTGAGCAGTGAAATAATATGCTTTCATTTATACAGACGGACAGATAATAAGAAAGATATTGACAAAAGACTGTGTTGTTCATATCAGCGAACGTCTGCATTGAAATAAAACATGTCACTAATTTTCAAAAAATTGTGGCCTTGAAGACGCAAGTGCTAAAATCTAGTTGGAATGAAGAGACGGGGTGGGATGGTGAATTGTGGCTAAAAATAACTTTAAAGGCAAAATTGTGTAGGGGAAGGCAGGGTTGGTTCAAAAAAACAAGTGTGTTTTTTTGTGAAACGCAAGTAGAGACGGACGGACCAACAGACAATAAGGCATACTTGACTGAGGTATGACTGAAATGACTTATTGGTAGGATATTTGAATTTGAAAAAAAGAAAAGGCAGTGATTGGCCATAGATGAATATATTATCGGCGCTCAGACGCGCATTTTGTGCCATTCATAATAAGTTGTCCTAGTAGACACAGTGAATTATTAAGTGGTGTAATTCCCAGAAGCTATTGAAATATTTAGAGGGACGCCATCCTAAAGCCAGCAGCTCAGCTGAGTTTTGCTAGCATTTAACTGTGTTCTATATTCATAATTCTGGTAAGACTGAAATTATTTCTTTGTACATTTTAATATTTGTTTAAGGTTTCGAGTGATTTGATACTGCAATAGCATAATCTGTCCCTTACAACAAGTAAGGATTCGCTCTAGACCCCCCGCCCCAGTTCAGGGTCTAGAGACAAATAAAATACATAAACTCCAGCAAGGATTATGAAGGACAGATCAAGTGTTGAGATCAGTGGAACATATCACCTATCCTATTCTATGGCAGGAAGCTAGTGAACATATTTCAGAATCTGTAGTCTGGGAGAACTTAGCCTATGTGAAACCAACTTGGTAAGATGTGTTGTTTGGTCAGAAAGATCTGACCCGTCTATGTGGTGTTGTTGTTGTGTAATGTTGTGTCCAGAAATGGTTAGAGGATGGAATTCTGACACATGACTAATACTTTGATTGCAGAGCTGTGAGTTTCAGTTGGCACCACTGTGGTGTCAAATGAGTTGTTGATTATTACCAGAGTGGACCCGTGCAGTAACATTTTGTCAGAGCAGCCTATTATAGCCCCCAAGCACGGAGAGATGGGGCCACCAGACTTCTGATATTGCCCCCAAGCACGGAGAGGTGGGGCCACCAGACTTCTGATATTGCCCCCAAGCACGGAGAGGTGGGGCCACCAGACTTCTGATATTGCCCCCAAGCACGGAGAGGTGGGGCCACCAGACTTCTGATATTGCCCCCAAGCACGGAGAGGTGGGGCCACCAGACTTCTGATATTGCCCCCAAGCACGGAGAGGTGGGGCCACCAGACTTCTGATATTGCCCCCAAGCACGGAGAGGTGGGGCCACCAGATCTCAGCACCAGAGCTACACCTTCAAGCTACGTGAGCGCCTGGTCTGCTGAGAATTCACCAACTCAACTTATTTGCTAACACACCCATAAAATTTCCATCAAATAACTGGACAATGTGTAGTCACCATAGACAGGGAGTGATGAGGCCACCCCAACAGCACATCCATTAAATGTTCTCCCAAAATAGATTACAACTATAAACAGTAATAATATTAACTAGTCTAGTAACATATATATGTACACACCTTGCATTTATTATGTAATATTCATGCATTTCTTTCAAAATTGCTAAACCTTTCATATGTTCTGGCCAAATTAAAACCTTGGTTCAGAACAAATAAATGTAAAGAAAATTACTATCAAAATTTTACACAGCTGAGTTAGTTCCGTGTATTATAACCTTTTTATTAATATTATTAGACTTAGTAAATATCTGTGTGTGTGTGTATGTAAACTGCCACAACACATTACATATCATTACCCTAGACATTTAACGTAGCCACATTCATTAGTAATGTGACAGCGCCATCTTGAGGTCTGTCGTTCTCGGCGCTGGCCCCATCTGGGCAGTCATGTTGTCTATGTGGTTTAGTGCCTTTTGGTCACGTTATCTTCAAGCAGATTTATTACAAGGCCATAATAAGTCTACGAATTAGCTGTGTTTTTGCTCTAGTTGTGTAAATCTGTGTTTTCATGCATTCTGGAGCAATAATCGCGGGTGTTATCTGTGTTGCGCAGATTAAGACGCGTAGCGCGCAGTAAATTGAGTGGTTAGGCCAGGGCTTATAAAAAGGGGTAGCAAGCGGCGAAACCGGTCTATGTTTGAGAGAGCCGCCCAGTGAGAACAGACTAAGAAGACACACAAGAGTCAAGCTGTAAATGCCTTGAGCACGTGAGTTAATTTAAATTAGCATTAGTTTTCTAGGATTCTGAAATTATATCGATGTGGCTATTTTAATGTTTAATGAGATAGATAGATAGATGTGAAAGTTTAAGAGCGATTATTTCATTCTTCAGAAAGGCTATTTCACTGCGAAATTTAGATAAGATTAACAATCGCAAGATAGCAACCTCGTGGTGATAAAAGGCGGTGATAGCGAGTCTGATTAAACACGCTCCGCGTGTTAAACCTATAATATGTTATGCCGAGCGACACGCGGTGTATTTAGTTCCAGTTTTTGGTTAAAGCCGAGAATATTATTCTTTAATGTAAGAGTAATTTTATTTTATCCTTTAATGTAAAAGTAATTAAGTGTATTTCACGATTATTGATTATTCTACTGTTTATCTTTAGTGGTTACTTAGAAGGGAGAATAGTCATTTAGATTTCTGGTGCGTAAGGCAAGTTGAGACAGGTGTTTCTCTGTTGGCTCCTGGTGGAGCATGGAAACACCAATCGTCACTTACGACATGTTCAGAGTGCGGGAACGAGTATTGATGTGGGTCGGTTGAGAGGTAGTAGTTAATTCTCATTATTGAGATTATTTGTTGTACATGTATTGAAGAATATTATTTTATGTCCAGTTGATTATTATTGTTATGTGAACATGGTTTGTGAGAGCACGTGGCGTACTTAGAGTTGTATATTTCTCTCCTCCGCTCCTGAGGGAGCATGGGGCCACCGGTGTGGTTTGTCTCAGCATGAAGCATTCAGATGCTCTTGCAGTAGTGGTTTCGGTAGCAACCTATGTTACCCGGTGCGATTGCCAGCCTCATGCACAACACCATACTAGTCGCATTGGACGACACGCATGAGTGTGTGAGATAGTTGATGATATCAGGTGGGCGCATGTTTTCTGTATGGTAAGTGTTATTATCCATGCTATTGATGTTCACTTAGACGTTGTTTTATTTATTATTTTTCAGACAGTCTATGAACACTGACTGGGTGTTCGTTTGATTGTTTGTTGGATTGTTCGTTTGGTGTTCGGTTGTGTTCGGTAGAATTAAATGTTGATCTGCATAAGGCTTTGGATTGCTTGAATTGTTAAGTCTGCTGCTGAGAGGGTTGCAAGCAACCAATAATTGCAACCCCTGTCAAACGATCCTTTATAAATTTTCTTGGTGCACGGGTCTGGGGTGTGAGGCACCCCTAACGCCCCTGTCACAGTAAAAAAAAGATAAGTGTGAGGTCGTAGTGGTAGCAAGAAGGGCCTTCTGACAATTCACAGCTACATTTTATCTCAGGAGCCTTCACAGCTGACCTCATGCATCACACTTAGTAATATCACCATCATACAATACCATCAATCCACTACATATATTGGGGTCTCTTTGTCCCGGGATAATTAGCCCATTAAGTATATTAGGATCTCCTGGGGGGGAGAATTAGATTAGGGGAACACATTATAAAAATTAAAAGTGTCCCTTAAAATTAAAAGTGTCCCTGAAAATAAAAGTTGGTGAATCTTCACAGCCAGTGGTAGTTAGTTAATTAATTAGAATTATTTTAGACTAGAGTAATTAGAAGTACTTTAGTGGTTGGAAATTTTATCTTGCACATTGCTAGATTTGTTTAAAAAGTATGGCGGAGCTGGCCAAATTCAGATCAGCTGCTGTGCTGACGGCAAAGGAGATGGGAATGGATGGTCAGATTTTAATTCAATATGTAACGGCTGAATGAGATAAGTATATTGAACGGAAAGAAAGAAGATTAGAAAAAGAGGCTGAAAGAAAATTAGAGTCTGAAAGGTTGGCTGAAGAGAAGAGGTTACAAATTGAGGCTGATAGAGAAATTAAGAGGCTGCAGATTGAGGCTGACAAAGAGGCTAAAGCATTGGAGGCAGAAGAAAAACGACAGCAAAGGGAGGCAGAAGATAAAAAGGCCGAAAGGGAGGCAGAAGATAGAAGGTTGCAGAGGGAGCACGAATTACGACTAAGGGAGCTGGAGCTACAAGGCCAGGCTCCTGAAAATGGTGCCAGCCCTTTTGCCTCAGATGCTACGCCCAGTCTGGGAGCCTCAACATCAGCTATGGGGTTTCATTTAGACCATTTTGTTGAAAAAGACGATGACATAGAGGGGTACCTAGGACGTTTTGAGTTATTAGCTACTACATATGGGTTAGAGAGAGAGAGGTGGAGTTTAAAGCTATCACAGGGACTGAGAGGTACTTCTTACGAAGTCTTCGCAAAAATGAACAGAGAAGACCAGGAGAATTATGACATGTTAAAGCAGGCTTTGTTATTGAGGTACGAAAAAAATGGGGAATTTTATCGAAAGAAATTTAGAAATGCCAAACTGTTGTCTGGGGAGACATACCACCAATTCTCTGCCAGACTAGAAACCTATTTGGAGAAATGGACTGCTCTGGGGAAGACCCAAGATCTTAAAGAAATGATCATGATTGAGCAATTGAGAGAGTCCATGGCTCCAGACATGAGAAAGTTTCTCATGGAACAAGGTGCAGAGAGGTTGGGGGAGTTGCTAAATGTTGCTGAAAGGTATCAAGCAGCCCAGGCAGAGGTAAGTGGTGCTAAAAAGAAGCACATAGACAATTTTAAAGCTCCACAGCAATTTAATAAATTTGATAATAGAGAGCAGGGAAATAAAGGTAGGACAAACTTTGAACGGCCAAGAAATGACTACCGAGACAGAAACTCACAGTTCAATGACCAAAAATCCAATGAAAGAAAACCGTTTAACCAAGGAAAAAGATGGTGTAAATGGTGCAAGAAAGATAACCATAACACCGAATTTTGTAGAAGGAAACCTTCAAACATTGCTGCAATGAGGTCGGGGACTCAAAGATTAAAGGTTAATCCTAAGGGACAGCAGGAACCTTATCACCCCCCCAGTTTGTGAGGATGTTATTTGTAATGGGGTCACCATAAGGTGCCTTTATGATACAGGTTTGGATTATGATTCAGTTGTGAAGTCTAGCCTAGTGGACCCAAGTCAGTATACCACAGAAACAGTGGAAATACAAGGGGCAACTAAGGACATACCACTCATGACACTTCCCATCGCAAGGATAACGGTGAAAACTCGCTATGTGGAAGGAGAAATCAGAGCAGCAGTGATAGATGAACCAATCTACCCTCTAATATTGGGGTGTAGATACGTCTTCTTGGGGAATCCCGAGAGACCTGTGATCATGGCGACAGTGCAGACCAGGTCACAGAAGAAGGAGGAAGAAGGTGAACCTATAAATGCTCATCCAGAGGAGATGAGGAAGGCGCAGGCTGAGGATAGGACACTCAAGCCATGTTTTAAAAAATTGCCCAAATGCCACACACCTCCGAGCAAGGGGGAATATTTTATGAAGAACAAACTCTTATACAGGAAGGCCGGAACTGGAACAAATGGTCACAACCAGCTGGTTCTTCCCACTTCATATAGGGATAAAGTGATGGAACTCGGGCATGCGATTCCCTTCAGTGGTCACATGGGGATCAGCGCCACAGGACAGCGTATAGCTTGTCATTACTTCTGGCCAGGGATAACGGAGGATATAAAAAGATATGTCAAATCCTGCCCAGAATGTCAAAGGGTAGCTCCAAAGCACTGGACTGCTCCTGCAACTCTAGGGGAAATGCCCATAGTGGGAACACCTTTTGAGAGGGTTGCAGTGGATATTGTAGGACCTCTCACTCGGACCAAGAGGAGGAACAGTTACATCCTTACTCTGGTGGACACTTGTTCTATGTGGGGAGAGGCGGTAGCCCTGCCATCAATTGATTCAAAACATGTAGCAGAGGCACTACTTACAATATTTACCCGATTAGGATTCCCGCATCAAATCTTGACGGATAATGGTTCTCAGTTCAAGGGGAAACTAACGGAAGAAGTTTTTAAGCTATTTCAAGCCAGACACTTTCATTGTAGTCCGTACCATCCGCAAGGGAACGGCCAGGTAGAGAGGTTCAACGGGACTCTCATTTCTATCCTGAGAAAGCTGGCACACGAAAAACCGGATCTGTGGGATCAATTCCTGCCCGCCGCATTGTTTGCGTACCGGGAGGTACCACATAGTTCAACCGGGATGGCTCCCGCAACTCTGCTATTTGGGAGGCCAATAAAAGGTCCATTAGAAGCCCTATTAAGGACCTGGACAGATGAGAAGGCGGAAGAGACTGTTACCTCATCTTATCAATACGTGAACGAACTGACCACTCGTTTGAAAGCTGGATGGAAACTGGCAAATGATAATTTGAAACAAGCCAGGAAGAAACATGCAGCATATTTTAATAGGAAGGCAAAGGACAGAGAACTGGCAGTGGGAGAGAAGGTGCTGCTTCTACTACCCGGTAGCCAGAATAAATTACAAATTGGATGGCAAGGTCCATATACGGTTCTAGAGAAGGTGTCTAGAACAAACTATAAAATTGACAAAAAGGGGAAGGAGAAAGTTTATCATGTAAACCTGTTAAAGAAGTATCTGGACAGACCACTCCAGGAAAGCACCCCCTTACTGACCTTAGCTATCGCAACTCAAATGCAAAAGGAACCACTCACCTCACATGAATACCCATTACATCCTTGTGAAACAGCAGCACAGGTAAAAGTCAGTAAGCACCTGACTAAAAACCAGAGGGAGAGAGTTCAACAGGTTCTGGAGGAACATACAGATGTATTAACAGATAAACCAGGCCATACAAATTTGCTACAGTATGACATGAAACTGGTAGACTCAAACCCAATCTGTATGAGAGCCTATTCTATTCCGTTCGCGAAGGAGAAGGCATTGAAGGAAGAAATAGATTATTTGTTGAAGGAGGGGATTATTTCACACAGTGAATCATCTTTTAGTTCTAGTGTCGTATTGTTGAGAAAACCGTCTGGGGAACACAGACTGTGCATAGATTACAGGAAACTGAATGCTGTCACAGAAGGACAAGTGGATCCATTACCAGACACAAAACAGTTATTTGCCAGACTGAACAAGGCAAAATACTTTTCAAAGGTGGATCTTAGTAAAGGCTATTACCAGATCCCAGTGAAGCCTGAAGTGAGACCTTATTTGGCTTTTAGCACTTCGGATGGACATTATGAATTCAACATGCTACCATTCGGACTGAAAAATGCTCCGAGTGTATTTTCAAGGATGATGCGCAAATTGTTGGATCCCCTGAATAACCCATGTATCACGAATTTCATGGATGATATTCTCGTCGCCACAGAGACATTTGAAGAACACATTGAAGCTCTAGAAATGTTATTTAATAGGCTTAGGGAGGCGAACTTGACTGCTAGGCCAACAAAATGTTGCATTGGATGCAAAGAGTTGGAATTCTTGGGACACACTGTATATCAGGGTAGCATGACCCCTGATCCCAAGAACTTGGAAAAACTGCAGAGAGCACCTAGACCACAAACAAAAAAGGATGTGCGATCATTCGTGTCGTTATGCGGATTTTATCAAAAATATATCAAAGATTTTAACTCTATTTGTGCTCCTCTGACTGATCTGACTCGCAAGGGACTTCCAGATAAAATTAATTGGACTGCGCAAAGTGAATTAGCGTTCCAGGACTTAAAGGAAAAACTCACTAGCAAGCCTATTCTCAAACTACCTGATTTGACACAGGACTTTGTCTTAAGAACCGATGCAAGTAATGTAGGACTCGGAGCGGCTTTGTTGCAAAGATCATCTTCACCTGATGGGGAACTGAAACCAGTCGCTTATGCAAGCCGCAAATTGAATAAGGCGGAACAAGGATACTCCACAAGCGAAAAAGAATGTTTAGCGTTAATCTGGGCAATAAAGAAGTTTCAAATCTATCTGTATGGTAGGACTTTTGTGGTCGAGACGGACCATCAGCCTCTCGTATTCTTATCTCAGGCTAAGCATGAAAACGCAAGATTGCTGAGGTGGTCTTTATTGCTTCAACCTTATCAGTTTAGTATCCAATATATCCCAGGCAAATTGAATGTCGGTGCAGATTTCCTCAGTCGGCACCCCTGTGATCAAAATTAGAGTAATGGCAGGCGTAAGGAGAGATTTTATCTATGTGTATCACTGGTTTTAGAACTTGCCGTAGGCATGTTTTCAAGTGGGGAGATGTGTCACAAAATTAACCGTGATACAACGTTAAAATATCTCCAATGATACAACGTAGGGATAAAAACTAATGCGTAAGCTGCTAGAATACATGATCGCCCACGCCGCGGGTCATCACCCGCCATGGAAATTAAATTGTTAGACTTGAAGGCAAAACGGAACGGGATGAGAACGGAGATCAAAAGGAAAAATCTGACTGAACGCGTGCTTGAAACTAGCGAGGCTAAAAGGACGCAAATTGGTGGGGCAAGGAGGAAAAAGTCACGTTCCCCAAGTTGACATAAAGTAAAGAAATCGACAAAAGGGACCTTGGATATTATACGCCACAGTCATTTATTGGACGCTTTTGCGATAACTTAGTCCGTTTATTTGAATGCAGTGATGAATTCCAGAAGATTCTAGAAAATATTTGAAAAGTAACTTTTCTTAATAATAATGTTAGGAATATAAAACCTAGCTGGCCGGATGGCCCATCTTGAGCAGTGAAATAATATGCTTTCATTTATACAGACGGACAGATAATAAGAAAGATATTGACAAAAGACTGTGTTGTTCATATCAGCGAACGTCTGCATTGAAATAAAACATGTCACTAATTTTCAAAAAATTGTGGCCTTGAAGACGCAAGTGCTAAAATCTAGTTGGAATGAAGAGACGGGGTGGGATGGTGAATTGTGGCTAAAAATAACTTTAAAGGCAAAATTGTGTAGGGGAAGGCAGGGTTGGTTCAAAAAAACAAGTGTGTTTTTTTGTGAAACGCAAGTAGAGACGGACGGACCAACAGACAATAAGGCATACTTGACTGAGGTATGACTGAAATGACTTATTGGTAGGATATTTGAATTTGAAAAAAGAAAAGGCAGTGATTGGCCATAGATGAATATATTATCGGCGCTCAGACGCGCATTTTGTGCCATTCATTATAAGTTGTCCTAGTAGACACAGTGAATTATTAAGTGGTGTAATTCCCAGAAGCTATTGAAATATTTAGAGGGACGCCATCCTAAGGCCAGCAGCTCAGCTGAGTTTTGCTAGCATTTAACTGTGTTCTATATTCATAATTCTGGTAAGACTGAAATTATTTCTTTGTACATTTTAATATTTGTTTAAGGTTTCGAGTGATTTGATACTGCAATAGCATAATCTGTCCCTTACAACAAGTAAGGATTCGCTCTAGACCCCCCGCCCCAGTTCAGGGTCTAGAGACAAATAAAATACATAAACTCCAGCAAGGATTATGAAGGACAGATCAAGTGTTGAGATCAGTGGAACATATCACCTATCCTATTCTATGGCAGGAAGCTAATGAACATATTTCAGAATCTGTAGTCTGGGAGAACTTAGCCTATGTGAAACCAACTTGGTAAGATGTGTTGTTTGGTCAGAAAGATCTGACCCGTCTATGTGGTGTTGTTGTTGTGTAGTGTTGTGTCCAGAAATGGTTAGAGGATGGAATTCTGACACATGACTAATACTTTGATTGCAGAGCTGTGAGTTTCAGTTGGCACCACTGTGGTGTCAAATGAGTTGTTGATTATTACCAGAGTGGACCCGTGCAGTAACATTTTGTCAGAGCAGCCTATTATAGCCCCCAAGCACGGAGAGGTGGGGCCACCAGACTTCTGATATGGCCCCCAAGCACGGAGAGGTGGGGCCACCAGACTTCTGATATTGCCCCCAAGCACGGAGAGGTGGGGCCACCAGACTTCTGATATTGCCCCCAAGCACGGGGAGGTGGGGCCACCAGACTTCTGATATTGCCCCCAAGCACGGAGAGGTGGGGCCACCAGACTTCTGATATTGCCCCCAAGCACGGAGAGGTGGGGCCACCAGATCTCAGCACCAGAGCTACACCTTCAAGCTACGTGAGCGCCTGGTCTGCTGAGAATTCACCAACTCAACTTATTTGCTAACACACCCATAAAATTTCCATCAAATAACTGGACAATGTGTAGTCACCATAGACAGGGAGTGATGAGGCCACCCCAACAGCACATCCATTAAATGTTCTCCCAAAATAGATTACAACTATAAACAGTAATAATATTAACTAGTCTAGTAACATATATATGTACACACCTTGCATTTATTATGTAATATTCATGCATTTCTTTCATAATTGCTAAACCTTTCATATGTTCTGGCCAAAATAAAACCTTGGTTCAGAACAAATAAATGTAAAGAAAATTACTATCAAAATTTTACACAGCTGAGTTAGTTCCGTGTATTATAACCTTTTTATTAATATTATTAGACTTAGTAAATATCTGTGTGTGTGTATGTAAACTACCACAACACATTACATATCATTACCCTAGACATTTAACGTAGCCACATTCATTAGTAAAAAAAAGATAGGTGTGAGGTCGTAGTGGTAGCAAGAAGGGCCTTCTGACAATTCACAGCTACATTTTATCTCAGGAGCCTTCACAGCTGACCTCATGCATCACACTTAGTAATATCACCATCATACAATACCATCAATCCACTACATATATTGGGGTCTCTTTGTCCCGGGATAATTAGCCCATTAAGTATATTGAATCTTCACAGCCAGTGGTAGTTAAATAATTAATTAGAATTATTTTAGACTAGAGGAATAAGAAGCACTTTAGTGGTTGGAAATTTTTATCTTGCACA
>JAMPIV010011004.1:35000-40000 GCA_024509875.1 Oreohelix idahoensis
TTTATCTATTTATCTATCTATCTACCTACCTATCTATTTATCTATTTATCTATTTATCTATCTATCTATCTATCTATCTATCTATCTATCTATCTATCTATCTATCTATCTATCTATCTATCTATCTATCTATCTATCTATCTATCTATCTATCTATCTATCTATCTATCTATCTATCTATCTATCTATCTATCTATCTATCTATCTATCTATCTATCTATCTATCTATCTATCTATCTATCTATCTATCTATCTATCTATCTATCTATCTATCTATCAACAGACTGACCGATACGAGAGTGAATTTTTTTTTAAAAGACCATTTCACACATATTATATAACATAACTACAAAATTCCAATAGCAAATATTGCCTCAATCTTGTAAAACAAACCTTACCGAAACCACAATCTTGTAAAACAATCCTTACCGACACCTCAATCTTGTAAAACCTACCTTTCTACTTACCTACCTACCTATCTTTTTATCTATTTATCTATCTATGTATCTATGTATCTATCTATCTATCTATCTACCTATCCATCTATCTATCTATCTATCTATCTATCTATCTATCTATCTATCTATCTATCTATCTATCTATCTATCTATCTATCTATCTATCTATCTATCTATCTATCTATATCTATCTATCTATCTATCTATCTATCTATCTATCTATCTATCTATCTATCTATCTATCTATCTATCTATCTATCTATCTATCTATCTATCTATCTATCTATCTATCTATCTATCTATCTATCTATCTATCTATCAACAGACTGACCGATACGAGAGTGAATTTTTTTTTTTTTTTTTTTTTTTTTTTTAAAGTCCATTTCACACATATTATATAACATAACTACAAAATTCCAATAGCAAATATTGCCTCAATCTTGTAAAACAAACCTTACCGAAACCACAATCTTGTAAAACAATCCTTACCGACACCTCAATCTTGTAAAACCTACCTTTCTACTTACCTACTTACCTATCTATCTTTTTATCTATTTATCTATTTATCTATCTATCTATCTATCTATCTATCTATCTATCTATCTATCTATCTATCTATCTATCTATCTATCTATCTATCTATCTATCTATCTATCTATCTATCTATCTATCTATCTATCTATCTATCTATCTATCTATCTATCTATCTATCTATCTATCTATCTATCTATCTATCTATCTATCTATCTATCTATCTATCTATCTATCTATCAACAGACTGACCGATACGAGAGTAACTTTTTTTTTTTTAAGTCCATTTCAAACATATTATAAAATATAAATACAATATTACAATAGCAAATATTGCTATCTATCAACAGACTGACCGATACGAGAGTGAATTTTTTTTTTTTTAAGTCCATTTCAAACATATTATAAAATATAAATACAATATTACAATAGCAAATATTGCTATCTATCAACAGACTGACCGATACGAGAGTGAATTTTTTTTTTTTTTTTTTTTTTTTTTTAAAGTCCATTTCACACATATTATATAACATAACTACAAAATTCCAATAGCAAATATTGCCTCAATCTTGTAAAACAAACCTTACCGAAACCACAATCTTGTAAAACAATCCTTACCGACACCTCAATCTTGTAAAACCTACCTTTCTACTTACCTACCTATCTATCTATCTTTTTATCTATTTATCTATCTATCTATCTATCTATCTATCTATCTATCTATCTATCTATCTATCTATCTATCTATCTATCTATCTATCTATCTATCTATCTATCTATCTATCTATCTATCTATCTATCTATCTATCTATCTATCTATCTATCTATCTATCTATCTATCTATCTATCTATCTATCTATCTATCTATCTATCTATCTATCTATCTATCTATCTATCTATCTATCAACAGACTGACCGATACGAGAGTGAATTTTTTTTTAAAAGACCATTTCACACATATTATATAACATAACTACAAAATTCCAATAGCAAATATTGCCTCAATCTTGTAAAACAAACCTTACCGAAACCACAATCTTGTAAAACAATCCTTACCGACACCTCAATCTTGTAAAACCTACCTTTCTACTTACCTACCTACCTATCTATCTTTTTATCTATTTATCTATCTATCTACCTACCTATCTATTTATCTATTTATCTATCTATTTATCTATGTATCTAAAATTTATTTAATAATAATTTATACATTTTTTATTTATTTATTTATTTAAATACACAATTATATTTTTATTTTTTTGGAAAATATTTATTTTTATTATTATCTTACCTTAAAAAAATAAAAACAATTTTATTATCAAATTTTTAAAAATTTTAAAAATATTATATATTTTTTTTTTAATCTATATATTCTAATATTATTTACTATCTTTAAATTTTTTACTATCAAATTTTTTTAAATATTTTTATATATTAACAAAAAATCTATTAAAATCTATCTATTTTTTTTTTTATATTATACCTATTTTTTTTTTTCTAATTAAACTTTTTTTTTTTTTATATTTTTAATTTTAATAAAAAAATATAAATAAACTTTTTTTAATAATATTTTAAAAAAAAATATAATCTTTTATAATTTATAAAATAATTTATTTTTAATTTTTTTATTAAAAAAAATTAAATAAAAAAATTTTAAAATTTAAAAAAAAAAAAATAAATAATTTAAATTTTTTATTTTTAAAAAAATTTAAAAAATTTATATTTCAATAAATATATAAAAAAAAACTATTAAATAAATTTTATTTTTAAAAAAAAAATTTAAATTAAATTTAATAAATTATTATTTTTTATTTTTTTTTTTTCTTTTATTTAAATTTTTTTTAAAAAAAAAAAAATTAATAAATTTAAAATAATTATTATTTAAAAATTAATTATTAAATAAAATATTTAATAAAAATTTTTTATTATTTTTTCTAAAAAAAAAAATTTAAAAAATAAAAAAAAAAATTTTATAACCTAAAATAATAAATCTATTTTTTTTTTTTATTTTAAAAAAATTTCTATTTTAAAATTTAAATTAAATTTTTTTTCATTTAAAAAAAAACTATAAAAATAAACATTTATTATCTAAAAAAAAAATAAATTTAAAAAATTATAAATAAAAAAATATAATAAAAAAAAATTTTTTTTACTTTTTTTAATCTCAAAAAAAAAAATAAAAATATTTCAAAAAATTTAATAAATAAAATTCAAAAAAAAAATTTTCAAAATAAAAAAATAATTTAATTTTTTTTAAAAAATTTAAATATTTTTTTTTTAAAAATTTTTTATTTCAAATTAAAATATATAATTTTAAAAATATAAAAATTTATTAAATAAAAAAAAAAAAATAAAAAATAATAAATATTTTGGGGTTTTAAATAATCATTTTATAAATTTAATATCATTTAATATTAAATCTAAATATTTAACCTTTTTTTTTAAAATATAAAAATTATAATTATCAAAACATATAATTTTTTATTTTAATTTTTTTTATTTATATTAACTTACAACCATTATTAAAAAAAATTTAAAAAAAATAAATATTAAAAAAAACATAAAAATACATACCCCAAAATTTTTTCAACAAAAATAATAAAAAAAATAATTTATATTAAATTTTTTTTTTTTTTATAAAAAAAATTTTTTTATTTTATTTTATTTTATTTTTTTAATAAATTTTATTTTTTTAAATTAAAAAAAAAAAAAAAAAAAAAATAATTTTAAAAAAAAAAAAAAAAATAAAAAATTAAAATTTATATTTTATTTAAAATAAAAATTACAATTTTAAAAAAAAATTAAAAAAAATTTTTTTAAAAATTTAATATTAATTTTTAAAAAAAATTTAAAAAAAAAAAAAATTTTATTAAAAAAAAAAATTATAAAAAAAAATTATAAAAAAAATAAATAAAAAAAAAAATTTTTATAACTTTAAAATTAAAATAAAAAAAAAATAATTATTTTTTTTTTATTTTTTATAAAAAAAATACAAAAAAAAAAAAAAACAAATTTTAAAAAAAACAAAAAATTTTAAAAAAAAAAAAAAAAATAAATTTTTAATAAAATTTATTTTAAAAAAATTAAAATTTAAAAAAATAAATAAAAATTTAAAAATTTTAAAATTATCAATTTTAAATTACTAATAAAAAAAAAAATTTAATTTAAAATTCAAAAAAATTAAAAATATTATAAAAATTAATTTAAATTTAAAAATAATAATTACCAAAAAATTATTAAAAATTAAATAGGGGTTGGGTTTTCAAAAAAAATTTTTAAAATTTTTAATAAAAAAATTTAAAAATTTAATAAATTTTTAAATAAATTTAAAAATTTTTTTTCAAAAAAAAATTAACCTAATATATTTCATTTCTTTAAATTTTTTTCACAATTTTTCCAATACCCCAAAAAAAAAATTCCCAATTAATAAAAATTTTAAAAATTTATAAATTATTAAAAAAATTTACTTTTTTTTTTTAAATTTTTTTTTTTTTTTAAAATTAAAAAAATAAAAAAATTAAAAAATTTTAAATTTTTTATTTTTTTTTTTTTAAATACATTATTTAATTTCCTTAATTTAAAATAAAAATATAAATAAAAAAATATTTTTAAACTAACCTACAAAAAAAAAAAAATTTAAAAAAAAAATAAACAACTAAATTATTTTTTCCTATTTTAAAATTTCAATAAATTAATTAAAAAAAATACAAAAAATAATTAAAAATTTAATTTAATTTTTTTAAATAAAATTTTTTAAAAAAAAAAAAAAATTAATTTAAAAAAAAATTTTAAAAAAAAAAATAAATAATAATTTTTTTTATAAAAAAAAAATACAAATCAAAAAAAAAAATATTATTTAATATTTTTTATTATTTTTAAAATTTTATAAAAAAAAAAAAAAAAAAAAATTCAAAATCTAATTTATTTTTTTTATTTAAAAAAAAATAAAAAAAAAAATTCTATAAAAAAAATAATTTAAAACCTCATTTTATTTAACATAAAAAAAAAAAA
>JAMPIV010011004.1:42500-45000 GCA_024509875.1 Oreohelix idahoensis
TTATAAAAAATAAAAAAAAAAAAAAAAAAAAAAATTTATAATCAAAAAATAAAAATTTTTTGTTTATTCAAATAAAAAATATTAAAAAAATATAAAAATTTATATTAATAAATTTTATAATAAAATAATTTAAAATTAAAAAATTATTTTATTAAAAAAAATATATTTTTTAATAAAAAAATATAAATATTATAAAATTTATAAACATATAATTACCAAATAATATAAAATTAAAAAAAAAAAAAAAAATAATAAAAAAAAATAAAAATTAAAAAAAAAAAAAAATATTAAAAAAAATATTATAAAAATTTTAAATTATTTTAAATAATAAATTTAAAAAAATTTTTTTAAAAAAATTTTTTTAAAAATTAAAAATAAAAAATAAAAATTAATAATTTTTATTTTTATTAAAATATAAATATTTAAAAAAATTTTTTAAAAAAAAATTATATATTTTAAAAAAAATTATATATAATATAAATAAAAAAAAAATTCTAAAATATTAAAATTTAATTAAAACTTTTTAATGGGCTTAATAATTATATTCTAAATAATATTAAAAAAAAATTTTATAAAAATAAAATTAAATTAAAAAAAAAAAAAAACATTTTAAAACTTCAACAAAATTATCAAAACCAATCACCCAATAATTTCAAATTTAATAAACATGAAAAATATTTTAAAACATTTTAAAAAAAAAATTAAAATTAAAATCCTAAAAACAAAACCTCCAAAAAAAAAAATAAAATTTTTTTAATTTATTTAATAAAAAATAAATAATCAAAAATTTTAAAATTTATATTTATTAAATTTTTAATTATAAAACAAATTTTAAAATAAATAAAAAATAATTATAATAATAAACAAAAATAAATTCATAAAATTTAAAAAAATTTATAACTAAAAAAAAAAATTTTATTTTTAAAATTTTTTTAATTTAAAATTTTTTTAAATTTAAAAAATTTTTTTTTAAAAAAATTTCTATTTTAAATTAAAAAAATTATTAATTAATTTTTTTTTTTTTCAAAAAAAAAACAATTAAATAATAATTTATAAAAATAAAAAAAAAAAAATAAATTTTTTTATTTAAAATTTTTTTCAAACTTTTTTTAATTAATTTTAAACCAAATTATTAAATTTATTTATAATTAAAAAAAAATTATTTAATTTAAAAAAAAAAAAAAAATATAATTAAAAAAAAAAAAAAAAAAAAAAAAATCAAAAAATTTAAAATAATAAAAAAATATAATTTAAAAAAATAAAAAAATTAAAAAAAAATTAAAAATTAAAAAAAAAAAAAATTAAATTAAAAAAAAAAAAAATAAAAAAAAAAAAATTATTTTAAAAAAATTTTAAAATAACTATTTATTAATAAAAAATTTAAAAAAAAATTTAAAATACTTTATTTAAAATTTAATCATTTAAAAAAAAAACCAAATATTAAAAAAAAAATAACAAAAAATAAAATAAAAATATTTTAAAAATATTTAATTATTAATTTAATTAAAAAAAAAAAACAAAAATCCATTCTAAATTAATTTTAAATACAAAAAATTTTTTTTTTTTTTTTAATTTATATTATAAAAATTTATTAACAAAAAATATAATAAAATACAAAACAATTACTACTATATTTTTAATTAAAAAAAAAAAAAATAATTAAAAAAACTTTATAATAAAAAAAAATAAAAAATAATTTTACTAAAAAAAATTAAATGGTATAATTTTAAAAAAAAAAAAAAAAAAAAATTCTTAAATATTTCTATAAAAATAAAAAAAATTATAAACTTAAATTAATTTAAAAATATTCTTAATTTTTTTAAATTTTATTTTTAAATTAATAAAAAAAAAAAAAAATATATAATTTTTTAAAGTTAAATTTTATAATAAAATTCTTAATTAAAAAAAATAATCTAAATAAAAAAAATTTAAAATCCTAAATAATAATTCCCCAAAATTTAAATAAATAAAAAAACTTATATTCAAAATAAAATCAAAAAATTAATATAAATTTATTTAAATAAAAAATTTATAATTTAATTTATTATTCATAAAAATAATTTTTTAAATTAATAATTAAATTTAATTTAAAAAACCCAAAAAATTAATAAAAATATATTTTTTTAAAATTAAAAAATAAAAAATTTTTTTTAAAATTATACTAAAATTAAAAAATACTTAATTTTTATAAAAAATTTAAATAAAAATAATTTTTTTAAAATCACAAACCAAATAAAATCCATTAATTAAAAATTTCCACCCCACACTACCGATAAAATATCATCTAAACTTTAAAACCCCACCCCCCAAAATTTAATTATACTTTGGACTAATTTTTTAACAAAACATATAAACCCCCAATAAAAACCCCATTTACCTAAAATATTTAAAAGAATTTCACATTATATTACTCCCAACATTATCTTATTATAATATTACCAGGAGCCAAGCTGTTAAAAAAACCCCCAAACCCCAACCAAACATAATTTTATTTAATTTT